>CAUYPK010014777.1:0-41581 GCA_963574355.1 Loris lydekkerianus
AGAGTCTATCTTAGTTAATGGTGAAAGGTGTGGGTCTAGTTTCAATCTTCTACAGGTTGCCAGCCAGTTTACCCAGCCCCATTTGTTAAATAGGGAATCTTTTCCCCATTGAATGTTTTTAATTGGCTTGTCAAAGATCAAATAATGGTAAATAGCTGGATCCATCTCTTGATTCTCTATTCTGTTCCAGACATCTACTTCTCTGCTTTTCTGCCAGTACCGTGCTCTTTAGATCACTATTGATTTATAGTACAGTCTCAGGTCTGGTAGCGTGATTCCTCCTGCTTTGTTTTTATTGCTGAGTAATGTTTTGGCTATTCGAGGTTTGTTCTGATTCCATATAAAACGAAGTATTATTTTTTCAAGATCTTTAAAGTATGACAATGGAGCTTTAATAGGTATCGCATTAAAATTGTATATTGCTTTGTGCAGTATTGACGTTTTAACAATGTTGATTCTTCCCAGACATAAGCATTATATGTTTTTCCATCTGTTAACATCTTCGGCTATTTCTCTTCTTAGAGTTTCATAGTTCTCTTTGTAGAGATTTTTCACATCCTTTGTTAGGTATACTCCCAAATATTTCATCTTCTTTGGCACTACTGTGAAAGGAATAGAGTCCTTGACTGTTTGTTCGGCTTGGTGGTTGTTGGTATATATAAAGGCTACAGATTTATGGGTGTTGTTTTTGTAGCCTGAGACATTGCTATATTCCTTGATCACTTCTAAAAGTTTTGTAGTAGAGTCCCTAGTGGTTTCCAGATATACGATCATATCATCTGTGAAGAGTGAAAGTTTGATTTCTTCTGACCCTATATGGTGTTAACTGACAATAGATAGATAAGAGGTAGATACATAGACAGAACACATTGAATGAACTTTCTGTCAACTTTCTCATGCTCTACAGCTCTTCAGAGTTTAACAGCATATGCTTTGGGAACTCATTCATTACCTTAAATTTTGAATGAGATTTGATAAGTCTTCTGATCACAGCCCTCCTAAAAGATCCTCCCTCAACTCCATTCTGGATTATCAATTTTCCTATCAAGGGAATGGTCATCTTATGCTAATAAGACATTGAGGTGAGAAAGAAGTTCTCCAAACTCTTAAACCTTAGAAACATTTCCTGTTAACATGTGGACACTGTGCTCGCTTGGAAGAACAGACATAGCACAGCCACAGTCACATTTCCTTATTTCACTAAGGCTCCATGGTACCTTGGAGACTCCTGTAAGACTCTTAAAATTCTGTTTGTTTCCTCCACCACACCCACTGCAGCTCAAAGGCTGTGCATGACCACAATTAACAATATTGATAAATGCTAGTAATCATAATTTAACCTCACAGAAAAGAACAGAAGAACAAATGGATTTCTCTCCTATGTAGGCATTTATTTAAGAAGCATCTGACTTCTTTAGGATCTTCTGGGAAAACTATTATATTTCATCTATCATTATAAAAAAATTCATAGACAAATGGAGATAAAAATGAGTCATTTACTTTTTTTTCCTGTTTACACCCCAATTAGCCAAATGGCTTTTGCAGTTAATTGTTTCCGGTTGTTCTTTGCTGTGGAAAAAATGCTATCAAGGTTCAAAGGAGAGGGCCTGATAGTGGCATTCACAATGAAATTAAAGCAATAATTTGTACACAAATAACTTATTTCTTATCCCTAATACAAAAGCTAAGCCATCTACAAATTGTAAACTTACATTAAGTCAAAATTAAGAGATTTAAAAATCATAATGTTAATAGCAATGATGATGATGATGATAACAGAACTTATCCATTGGTTTTAAAAGTGTGTCAGGCCCTCATATAAGCATTCTACATAAATTAGTTCATTTAATCCTCCCAAAGATCATTTGAGACAGGTACTATGATTGTCCTAGTTGATAGCCAGGGAAATATTCTATAGATCAGTCAGTAAGCAGAGTAAGCATCAAGTGTCACTGAGGTGAAACAAGAACACTATGTTGGAAGAACCAAAAGACAGCCAGATTTCAATAATTTACTCTTTCACATAATAATATTTTATAATTTCAGTTTTCATTTCCTTTATATACAAGAAAAGTTATATTAAAATATATTATTGCAATTTTCTTTCTTTCTTTTTTTTTTTTTTGGTATGGTCTCAAGCTGTCATCCTTGGTAGAGTGCTGTGGTGTCACAGCTCACAGCAAGCTCCAACTCCTGGGCTTAAGAGATTCTCTTGCTTCAGCCTCCCAGGTAGCTGGAAGTACAGGCGCTCGGCATTTTATTGCAATTTTCAAGAAGAAAGGTGCTTGCTGTTTTTGTTGGCCTTTCTTTGGCTATTCCTTTTCAGTTTTACTTTCTAAATGTTTTATTTAGAGGATGTGGCCTCAGGATTTTCTTTTTATTTTCTTTCCTTTTTTTTTTTTTTTTTTTTTGAGACAGAGTCTCACTATGTCACCCTGGATAGAGTGCCATGGTGTCATACCTCACAGCAACCTCAAACTCTTGGGCTTAGCAATTCTCTTGCCTCAGCCTCCTGAGTAGCTGGGACTATTGGCACCTGCCACAACGCTCAGCTATTGGATTTTCTATTTCATATGATTTGTTTGTATTTTAATTATGAACTAACACGTAAGTAATTTATATATTTTTACATGGATGCTTGAAACAATGTATTACTGTTTTTAAAAGGCAATTCTCTTTCTCTTCTAGTTGTTTGAATTTTATTATTCCTCTTTATTGTGAGTCTACTGTCAAATAAATTTGATCTGAAGTGTCTGAAAGGATCTAACATTTAAGGATTAGTAAATTTTTATTTTCAATTCTATTATCTTTGTATATTTTGTTGCTGTATTTTTGGTTATATAAGAGTTCGTAATTTCACTTTTACCAATATAAAATATTTTTGGCTTGTCCCATTTATCATTTTCCTGGTATTATAATAGATTCTATAGTGCCAGTGCAATGCTTGCTTTTTGTTCAAATTTTCCCAAAATGCTTTTACTGTCATTTTATCATCATACTTTATGGTATCATATTTTTAATCTATCACTTCCACCCAACATTAGGCTAGATTTGGAATTGTTGTTGGTTTGGTTTCTTCTTCCTTCTTCTTCTTTTCTTTCTTTATTCTTTTCCCCCCTAATGTTAGGGCACCGGATTTATAAGGAAATATAACTTACATAACTCGTTTATTGTGTCTGTTGACATACAGAGGGGGGAAAATGTATAGATAATTTTACAAAGAAAAAAAGTACATTAAAATTTTCATACTTGTCACCTTTGACATCTGCAATTACAAGAGATACAAGAGGCAACATACATGATAACAAATGTTATTGGCATATATTAAGTAGTGCAATTTTAATACAGTTTTTTTTCTTTCTTAAAACGTGTATACTTTTGTGGCACCCTCTGTGTTTAGTGATGCTCATGTTGGGATCCCCAGAAAGCAGAGGCTGAGCTAAAGTCTTCTGCTCCATTAGAGAGTTTTTTCCCAGGGAGAAGTAGTGAGTCAAGTGCAGCAAAGGAGAGAAGGAGGTCCCAGCAGAGAACGCACCGTGGAGCTGAACATCACATGGGAAAACTGGTGTTTGACCTTCAGTTTCACTGCCCCCCAAGCTGTATGACTGTGTCTCAGGACACTGTGCCCCAGGGAGACAGTGGAGAGAATTTATCCACCCTTACATGTTGCCCATTTCTCAAAGCTGTGGGGGATAGAGTGTTCATCTCCCCCAAGTTATGGTTGAGTATAGATGGGAACTGAGTGTGGAGCCTTAGCTTCATGCACTTACGTATATGTGAAAAGCAAAGTGTTGGGGAGTGGAGGCAGGAGTGAGGTGCAAGGCGTGGGCACTGAGGCTGGATGCTCTGAGGCTGCCCTCGTAGAAGTTGCTGAGAGTCCACTCAGCAATCGTCATCGTGGATGTGGCCGTGAGAGCAGGTAGGTCTGAGGTGAGTGGACGGTGCCTCAGAGATTTCTTCAGTCTTCTTCATGACATCTAATTGACTTGCTTTTATTTTATTTTCTTGGACTGAATTGGCTTTTCTTATTTTCTTTCTAGGTTGTTTTTTGTTTTTGTTTTTGAGACAGAGCCTCACTTTGTCACTCTTGGTAGAGTGCTATGGCATTACAGCTCACGGCAACTTCAAAGTCTCGAACTCAAGTAATCCTCTTCCCTCAGCCTCCTGAGTAGCTGGGACTATGGGCAATCCCCCCCACCCCCACTCCCCAATGCCCAGCTATTTTTAGGAATGGAGGTTCAGACTGGTCTTGAACCTGTGAGCTCAGGCAATCCACCCGCTTCAGTCTCCCAGAGTGCTGGGATTCCAGCGTGAGCCACTGCTCTCGGACTTCATTTTCTTTCTAGTTTTAAGCATCATATATCATGTGACTAACAAGTGCCCACATACATTCACGCTGATACTAAAATTTTTGAAAAATAATTTAAACTATTAACTATTTAGAAAATGACCATAACTTACTTTCATCCTTTTTGTATACTACCTGTGCTGCTCCTACAAGTCATCATCTGGGTTGAATATTAATAAGATTTTTGCAATATCCCCACATCATTATACATAACTGTGTCACATATTTATTTGCTAAATTCTGTTAAAAAAATCTATTTTTGAGCTAAGTAGTTGCCTTTATAGCTCTATCCATTCTTCAATTCAATTGACTTTTCTAATTATCTTTTTTCAATTGGAAATTGAAAGTTTAAATCCAGCTCTTTTTAAATGACTGCTACTTAACTATTTGATTACCAAGAAGTAAAAGCATTTTTCAATTTTCATCTTCATACAGTTAAGTAATATATTCACAGAGAATTCTCATAAAAATTTTGTTGTGTAATTTTTGCATGTGGGTCTACATAGAAACCACTGGGAAATCAGGTGTTGCTCACTTTTTGTGACAACAAGCAAAACGATTCTTTTCTTGCTCATACAGAGTCCAATTACACATCTGACATGCCCATTTTGCATGGCATGGATTTTTAACTGTGCTGCACAAAGCACACTCCCCGAAGTTCCCTGAACAGGCAGATGTGAAGCTTTATTTAATCGTTTCTCTTCAGGAATGTAAGGCTTGAAGTTTCTGACTCCAGTTACTGATACTCTATTCTTGGGAGAACCTACTTGTGCCCCTACAAGTCCTGCCTTTACAGCTTGTCAAAGTCTTTGAGGTTCGTGCCTTCCTCTGGATTTAGCTCCTTGAAAATAATGCTGGCATTTACCACTGTGACATCAAGTCATTTCTGAAAGAAATAAGCACTTAGAAACCCTTAGCAGTAATGTTATTCCTCAGTAATGTTTGGCCCAAGGTCTTCCAAAAATTCAGAGGCAGGGTTTTACACTCAATGACTCAACCAGTTTCTGCATTTCCTGCAAATTCATTATTTTCACATGCTGCCACTTGGGTGTCACAGTGCACTGTGGCTCCTTCTAAATCTCCCGTATCGTCACCAAATCTGGAAATAAACGTCCTTGTAGATTTTCAAAGTCACCTTCACTGTCACTGTTGGATACACACAACTCATTGTCACTTGTTATTTCATCCAACAAACTGTACACATTTCACTGTTTAATCCTGCTCCACTTCCCCCATTTTTTGAGAATATGTGGCAGTAAAGTTGTTTATACCCCAGTGGTTCCAATCTGAAACTACAACAAATTTTGTGGTTTTTTAAAGAAATTCTTGCCAGAATAATTATTTGCCATAACGCAAACGTAATTTGAAACTTAAAATTATGCATCCCTTCAAAACAAGTGAAGGATCTCATTGTACATAGCCACAGGTAAACGGAACCAGCCCGCAGCCAAGTAGTACAGGTAGGCATATGCTCCACACTGCGCCAGACTAGCAAAAAGGCAAGAAATACTCCCGACCTCACAGTCAAATACAGCAGATCTCTGCTCAAGGTCAGCAGCCGACCGTGTCAAAACTGGGTTTCTCCGAGAAACCACAGGGAGGCTGAGAAACCAACTTCACAAAAGTGGTTATTCACCAAAACTACCAGAATGAAAGTGTTAAAATAAACTGGGAAAGGGTAAGGGGGAAGTGGCTCATCTGCTCCAATGTCAGTCAGGATGAACGACCAGGTGGCCTCTCCACTGCTGAGAACTGTGATCCCAGGACTCTCCTGGACGGCTACCTTAGCAGAATATCTTACAACACAAAAGTTTAGGGATCTGGATTTTTATGTTTATTGTAGGTCTCCATAGTTCTTTTAATCTTTCTGTGTTCCAGAGATTCCTTGAAACTTCTGGTTTGCTCTAGGCCAGGTGCAGTGGCTCACGTCTGTAAGGTGAGCACTCTGGAAAACCAAGGCAGGAGGACTACTTGAGGTCAGGAGTTGAAGAGCAGCCTGAGCAAGAGACTTCATTTCTCTTAAAAGTAGAAAATTAGCCAGGGTTGGCAGTGCACACCTGTGGTCCCAGCTACCCAGCTACTTGGGAGCTGAGGCAAGAGAATCACTTGAACCCAGGAGTATGAAAATTGTGTGAGCTAGGCTGATGCCACTGCACTCTAGCCTCAGTGACAGAGTCAGACTTTGTCTTAAAAAACAAAACAAAAAAAAAAAAAACCCTGATTTGCTGAGGGTACTCGTTATTTTTCTGATGCTTATTTTGAAAATGCGAGTGTGCGTGTGTGTGTGTCTGTGTGTATAGACACCCATACCAGTGCTATACCCGCCCCTCTGCCTCTTTCTCTACCCCATCCTACATTGTTTGCAATTTTTCTCATTTGAAGAAATTTTGAAAAATAGCTGAGTAAAATTGTATCATCTGTGCCTTTGAGCCAGTTTCCAGTGCACTTTCTAATTACTTCTATATTTTTATCATTTTCACTTTTTATTGAAACAGATACACCAAAAGAAAAAAAAAGCTACTCCAAATCGGTTGATTTAGTATAGGTGAATTTGTTTAGTGGACAGTTTTTAAATCTTAACTCATGTTATCCACTGCCTTTGTATAGTTAGTGACTTTTATCCAGCAATGGACTTAGTTTCTGAATCAGAGCAATGACACATAAACTAACAGCAAAGTCTGTAGATCTGCCATCATTCTAAACCGTGTAATGTGACAAGTGAGGTGTTATTGCCTGAGATAAACATTAAAATGTAGACATGAACTGGTCATATATGTGTACTAGAAAAGGAATTATAAATAAGAATTTATTATTTTATTCATTATATATATATGTATCTAATTCTTTGCCATATGATCTTTGTTACAGGTTATATGCTTGTTGGAATTATAGTCGTGATTTTGTCTCACACACATGCCTACAGTGCACATTTTCCATATGAATATGCACATATCATATCCCTATATTTATATATTGTTTCCTGACTCAAAATTACAGTCACGAATATGTAAAATATGAAGAAAACAAAAATAAAAATATGAAAATGACTAATGCAGTTATTTGTATAATCTAAACATAGAATTAGAGCATGCTTTAGAGATCTAATAGAGTTTAAAGAGTCTACAGCACAATTATTTTAAAGTTAAAGAGTCTCTCAAAGTTTGAAAATTAAAAGCTTACTTTCAATGTAAACCAAATGGTCACAAAATATAAGAATAACATACGGCAGCAACATATGGCACCAAATTGTTCTAAATGGCCACCTGTTCCTAACTGTGATTTCCTCACCAGATCATTGTTGAGGACCTGCTATTTAATCCTGGGTTGGGCATTATTAAAAGTAGGAAGATGAATTAAGAAACAAAATAACAATTTACGATGATTCTCTTTTTTAAATGTGTTTCATTAACTTTATTGGGGTATAATTGAAAAATAAAAATTGTATGCATTTCCAGCCTACAAAGTGCCGTTTTAATATACATATATATTGATTACAATCAAGCTAATTAACATATCCATCCTCTCCTAGACTTACCTTTATTCTTGTGGTGAGAACATTTAGGGAATATTCTCAGCAAATTTCAAGTATGCAACACAGTACTAGTCCCCATAGTTACTGTATATTAGATGTACAAAACTTACTCATTCTGTGTGACTGAAACTTCGTGTGGTTTGACCAACATCTCCTCATTTCTCTCACCCCCAAGGTCCTCCCCATCTTGATTTTTCTGATTCTGAGTTGAACTTTTTTAGGTTCTACATGTAAGTGAGATCATGTCACTTTGCCTTTCAATGTCTGTCTTATTTCACTGAGCATGAGGTGTCCCAGGTTCACTCATGTTTTTACTCATGTTGCTACAGATGATGAGATTTCCTTCTTTTGTAAAGCTGAATCCTATTCCTCTGTGCTTGTTTACATGTGTGTGTGTCTGTGTGTGTGTACTTACTTTGTGCATTCCTGTGTCTGTGAAAACTTAAGTTGATTCCGTATCTTAGTTATTATGAACAATGCTTTAATAGTACAGATAATCTCTTTAGGATGCTAACTTTATTTACTTCATATGTATATCTAGTACTGAGATTTCTGGATCACATGATAATTATTTTTAATTCTTTGAGGAACTTCTTACTGTTGTTCATAATAGTTGTACCAATTTATACCAAGCGTGTAAAAGTTCTTTTTTCTCTATATCATCACCAATACTTGTTATATTTTGTCTTTTTAATAATAGCCATTTTAATGGGTGAAGTATATTTCATAATGCTTTTAATTTGAATTTCCCTGATGATTAGTGATGTTGAACAATTTTTTCATGTTCCTGTTGGCCATTTATATGTCTGCTTTTGAGAAATGTTTCTTTGGTTCTTTCTCTATTTTTCTAAATTGAATTATTTATTTCTTGCTGCTAAGTTGTTTGAATTCCTTAAATGCATATTTAAAATCCCCTTATGATATACGGTGGTTCTCAGATATTTTCTCCCATTCTGTGGGCTGCTTCTTCATTCAGTTAATTGTTTCCTTTGCTGTGAAGAAGCTTTCCTTTTGATTCAGTTCCATTTGTCCTTTTTGTTGTTCCGTTGTTTTGGATGTCTTTACTTTTGGAGTCATGTCCAAAAAATATTTGCCCAGGTCAATGTCAAGAAGGTTCTTTTAGGGTTTTCTTGTGGTTTCATAGTTTCGGATCTTATGCTTAAGTTCTAATCCATTTTGACTTGATTTTTGTGTATATTGTGAGATAAGAGTGTGATTTTATTATCTGCATTTCAATATCCAATTTTCCCAACACATTTATTAAAGAGATTGTCCTCTCCCCATCTCATGTTTTGGAACCTTTGTTGAAGATCAAGTGATCATAGATGTGTAGATGGATGTCTCAGCTCTCTATTCAGTTCCATTCATCTACAGGTCTATCTTTATGTCACTATCATGTTGTTTTCATTACAATAGCTTTGTAGTGTGTTTTAAAATAAGGTAATGTGATGTCTTCATCTTGGTTCTTGGTCAGAATTATTTTGACTATTTGGAACTTCTGTGGTTCCAGATAAGCTTTAAGATTTTTTTTTTTTTTTTTTTTTTTTTTTTTTCTGTAGTTGTGCCTTTGGAAGGTCAATATGAAATAACTGAAAGAATTTTAAAGAGTTTATTCAAGTAAAAATCTGGGAATGGCCATCAGGAAAATTTGATGCAATGCATAACACTGACTTCAGAGAAATGGGAGTATATCAAAGTTAAGATCTTCAATCTGAGCAAGAGAGAGACATCATCTGTACAAAATTAGCCAGGAGTGGTAGCACATTCCTGCAGTGCCAGCTACTTGAAAGGCTGAGGAAGGATGGTTTTTTAAGGTCAGGAGTTTGAGTTTGCAGTGAGTTATGATGATGCCACTGCACTCTAGCCTGGGAAATAGAGCAAGGCCTTATCTCGGAAAATAAATACTTAAATAAAAGTTAAGTTCTTGCTTGTATAGGCAGGGAATGAAGAAGTTTAGGAAGATCATAACATTTTCTACATAAGGCTAGTTTATGACAATTTAATAATTTACAGTTGGTTTTATTTTTGTTGTTGTTGTTCAGCATGTTTCTTAACAGCTTGTTTTCCTTTTCTTTCTAATTTAAAAGAGCATACTTGACATCCCATCTTAGACAAGATGATAGTTATGAAGTCTTTGTGTGGGAAACGGCAGAGGGAAGTAAATCTATACAGAACATCAACTGTTAAGGGAGAAGCTGTCTTCTCCAGTAGCCTTCAGTCATTTACAACATTTTATAAAACAATGTAGGATAGTAAAAGGTAGTCTGTAATCAGAGAAACAAAGATTATAGCGTCTTATTTATATAACTCATCCCCCATGATCACAATTTCTTAAGACTCAGAATATTTTATTTTTATTGATTGATTGCTTGATTGAGACAGAGTCTGACTTTGTTACCCTTGGTAGCGTGCTATGGTGTCATAGCGCACAGCAACCTCAAGCTCTTAGGCTCAAGTAATTCTCTTGCCTTAGCCTTCCAAGTAGCTGGGACTACAGGCTCCCACCACAATGTCCTACTATTTTTAGAGACAGGGTTTCACTGTTGCTCAGGCTGCTATTGAACTCCTGAGCTTAAGAAATCCACCCACCTCAGCCTCCCAGAGTTTTGGGATTACAAGTGTGAGCCTCTGCACCTGGCTTTAAGAATATTTAAAAATTCCCAACTGTATAGATTTTGCATTGTTTATTTTCACAAATTCTTGAGAAAGATTACATTGAACTGGTATTTGCTTTGTCTGGTACATACATTGTAACAATATTAATTCTTCCAGACCATGAAAAGCTTTCTTTCATGAGTTTAGTCAACTTTTTCATAGAGTAATTATATAATTATCTTTTTTTCTTGTGTTCTTAGGTTATTAACATTTTATCAGATATATAGTGAATATTTTCTTCCATTGTACAGGTTGTCTGTTTGCTATGTTAATTATTTCCACTGTTGTGTAGACACGCTTAAATTTAATCAAGTCTCATTCATTTATTTTTATTGTTGCTGTGATTGTCATTGGGGTCATCTTCATAAATTATTTGCCTGGGTTGATATCTAGAAAAATTTTTCCAACATCTTCTGCTATAACTCTATTGGTTTGATGTCTTACATTTAAGCTTTTTACCCATCTCAAATTAATTTTTGTGAGTGGTGAGTGATATGGATCATGTTTCAGTCTTCTGCATATGGCTATCCAATCTTCTCAGCATCATTTACTGAATAGGGCTTATTTTCTCCAGGGTGCATTGTTGTTGGTTTGTCAAGGATTAATTGGTCATTATGTGGATGGTTTTATGTCTGAGTTCTCTGTTTTGTTACACTGATCTATGTCTCTATTTTTGTTCTAATACCATGATGTTTTGGTTACTATAGCCTTGTAGTTAGTTTGAAGTCTAGTAATAAGATACCTCCAGATTTATCCTTTTTACTTAAAATTACTTTGGCTATTCAGGCTCTTTTCTGCTGCCAAATAAAGCATAGAATTATTTTATCTAGCCCTGTTAAATATGATGCTGTCATTTTGATGGGATAGCATTGAATCTATAAATGAATTTAGGTAGTATAGACATTTTAGCAACCTTGACTTTACCAATTCATAAGCATAGTATGTTTTTCTGTTTGTTTATGCCATCTACAATTTATTTCCTTATTGTTTCACAATTCTCTTTGTAGATATCTATAACCTCCTTGTTAAGTATATTCCTAGATATTTTATTTTCTTTGCATCTACTGTGAATGTTACTGAGTCTTTGATTTGATGCTCAGTTCCACATTCAGTATGACTGTGGCTATTTTTTTGGTCAAATATGGCTTTTATTATATTGAGATATATTCCTTCCATGCCTAGTTTGTTGAGAGTTTTTATCAAATGCTTTTTCTCCATATATTTAGATGATCACATGGTCTTTATTTTTGCTTCTGTTAATGTGGTGAATCACATTTATTAATGTACTTATATTGAACCATCTTTGCATCCCTGGGATGAAGCCCACCTGATCATGGTGGATTATTGTTTTGATGGGCTATTGAATTTGATTTGTTAGTATTTTATTGAGGATTTTTGCATCTCTACTCATAAGGGATACGGGTCTGTAGTTTTTGTTGTGTTGTGTCATTTCCTGGCTTACTTTTATACCAAGGTAATACTGGATTTGTAGAATGAATTGAGAAGCATTTCTCCCTTCTTGATGTTATGAAATAATTTCTGCAGCATGAGTACCTGCTCTTGTTTATAGGTCTGGTAAATTTTTGCTATGGGTTTATTCGGTCCAGGTCTTTTTTTGGTGGTGGTGATGGAAGATGTTTTGTTACTGCTTTGAACTTGTTGCTCACTATTGGTCAACTAATACCCCAGAAATACAAAATGTCATCTCTGAATACTATGAATATCTCTATGCACAAAAACTTGAAAACTTAGAGTAAACGGATAAATTTCTGGAAACACACAACCTCCCAAGACTCATTCAGGGAGAAATAGAACTCCTATACAGTTTTACTTTTAATAACTTCAATAAAATTATAGAGAAAAACAAAAGGATCCTCTTTCTTTGCTTTTGTTAGTAATAACTCAGAGTTTACCCAGTTTAGCACAGTGGTCAGTTGTAACAATTTTGACATCAGACAAACTTTAATTCTGCTTTCTTAAATTACATGCTAATAAATTTGGGCAAATTACTTAATCTCTCTGAGAATCTTTCCTTTTGGCAAATGAGCATTATATTCATAATAATCCAATTTGGCTATTTTGAGGGGCTAATAAATATTTAGCTGTTTATATACAGTATTTAGCCAAAAAAATGTATAAAACTGATGTTAATCCCCTTACTTATAAGTGTTCATTCTGGCATTTATTAACAAACCTAGTGTGTATGTTTTTGACACCATATGGTGTCAAAATTTAAATAAAATATATTTTAACATAATAACCTGGAATGCTAGGTTTATATCATCACAATCTATTAGGTTAAAATGTGGGTGCTTTAAAACAAACAAACACAGCGAAAATCCTGAAGCTTATGAAAGTATAATGAGAAATGCTTTATGTGGTGATAAGAGCTAATACTTCATGCAAATGTGACATTACACATCTCTTTGTGTTTAGGACTATGCTTGTCAGCTATGTAAATGCTAGTCATTATTTCTTAACATACTCTGGTCCTTAAACAGCACAAAGAAGAACGTTCTATATTTTACTCATTTAGTACATGAATACGTTGTAATTTTTAAATACACAATAAAACCAAGGAAAACTAGATCACACTACCTTCTTTAATCAATGTTTACAACAAATATATGGCAGAGAATTATTAAACAGTACCTCAAGTACACTCTTTCCTGAGGGCAATACATTATTTAGTACCATGTCAGATCATATAAGCTAATTCGAACATGATAAATTGCAATAAAAATGCATGCTGATATTTTGTCCCTGAATTCTAATAATGAGTGTAAAATAGTGTTAACTGTCATTGATCAGACACATTTATTAGCAAGCTAATCCATCAATTGCTGTAATACTGGCTATGAAACAAGTAAGTGTATATGATTACAGAAAAAGATAAGACATTATTTACAGTGTATAGGTTCATTTACTCTAGAAATTATAATTATAAAGGTAGGTATAGAATATTAATTTGTTAATTAGATATGGCTTAAATTTATAATAGATGACACTTCCTGGTTTTCTTTGCTTCCCTGAGTTTTAAATTAAAAAATGTGTTCGCTAACTTAGCATTTTCTCAAATTCATTTATCAGTGTACTTAGCCTTAACCTAATAAAAATATTTATTTGGCTTTAGGCATGAAATTTTCTAGATATTCAAAAACAAATCTGCCAAATCAGTGCCAATAAGCTTCTAAGTATTTTGAAAAATTAATATTTATGACAGACAAAAAGTTACTTTTCTGACTTTGCAGTTAAAAGTCTATTTTCTCTTCACAAATAGAAATTAATGAATCAATGTTTATGCAACTGTCTGCTCACCAATTAAACACTTATCTTAGGAATTCATAAATATTCCTGCTCTTTCAAGAGTTGGCAATAGAAAACTTTTCTTTTCTCCCCTTTTTCATTACCTTTCTTCTGCCTGCTTTCTCTTCTTCACGCTTGATGGTTTCTTTCTCGTATCCTTTGTTATATAGCCCTTGTTCTCTGCTTTTCTCCATGCTAATCAGGCTCCCATATAGTGAGTGCCTATGATGAACTCATATAACGCAGCAGATGAATGTGTGGTTGAGGCATCAGAGAGCAACATACATAAACCTTGATCAACATAATTTAAAACATTTAGAAGCTGAGAAGTTTCCTAGTCCCTAATCTAGACACCTCAATAAAAGTTTCTATTATGCTTTTTTTTTTTTTTCACATATACAGAGGATCACTTGGCCAAATTGCTCCATGTCATGGGCAGTGACACTGAGGCAAAATCAGACGGTGAAGAAGTTGAATGAACAAAGACAGCAAGAAGGAATTGTCCAGTTGGGCAAATGAGAGACTTTCAGACCTCAGTTGAGATAACATTAGTGGATCTGGAAAAGATAGGGAAGATGGAATATAAAGAAGAGAAGCATTGTAGAATTTAGTAATAGGTTGAAGAAAAGACAGAGTCACAGATTGGAAAGGGAATAAATGCACATTTATGCCTTCTTTCCCCACTGCTTTTTTTAAAAAGCACATATATCACCTGATGGTTATCTGAATGAGAGCCCAGCTGAAGAGGCTGACAATCACAATAACCCAAGCCGACAAGTAAAATCGCTATAGGGAACAGTCCTAGAAACAGATTTTATGATTTAGCATAGATATGTCTTTTTTCTTAAAAGAAACAATCTTGGCTTATATTTTATTCATAAAAGCCATTCTTTACTCTGTTGCCTTGAGTGATTTTGGCTGTGTGTAGATAGTAGATAGTAGCTTTAAATTCACCTGTGCCCTTGAAACAGCAGCCTATAGTACATTCTGCATTGTTAACGTGACTGCTGCTCTTCTGCTTTCTTTGTGAGACTATTATGAATCTCTTCAGAAAGTTGTGCTCTGGCACTATTACTGAATTAACACTTTGCTTAAATGTGTTACTTATACACACACAAAACTCAGCAGAAATGGCTGAATGACTGAGGAACAACACAAAGGTATGCTGTTTACAGAGAACACTTAGAGTGTTAAAATTTTCCTGTTTATCCTGGTAAAGGAGGAGAGAAAAGGATTTTATTAGTAATGACTGGACTAATGCATATTAATTAGAAAGTGCATTTTCTTTAAGGTAAAAATAGTAAGCATAATCTCTCTGATCTTTCTGATTTTGCTTCATGCAATAAAGAATAGTTATTGTCTGTACAAAATGGAACATTCATTTGTACATAAAATTTTAAGGAGAATATATTCCCAAGAAAGAATTTGGACCTGCTTCCCAACCTTATCTTTATTTTGGAACCACCTGTAGAGCTTTAAAAATCCTGAAACCTGAATTCTTCCCTGAGAAATTCTGATTTTAAAATTCTTGTGGTCGATCTCAAGCGTAACCAAGGCAGAGAATCACTGTATTGGGGCGTGTCTGTGTTACCAACTGAACTTGGGTGCACAAGACCAGCACAGCAAAGTCAAATATTGACAACAGGCGTTTGCAGTGAGAGAAAGTAAGTCATTCGTTGCAGGGGAACAGCTAAGGAGGAAAGATGGCTAACACCTAAGACCAAAGCTTCCTGGCAGGGGCCACATGCAGATTATTTGAGGTCTGTTTTGGTTATCTATGGTGTCAGATATCATTTTCCTTTTGTTCA
This sequence comes from Loris lydekkerianus, assembly GCA_963574355.1. Taxonomy (NCBI): domain Eukaryota; kingdom Metazoa; phylum Chordata; class Mammalia; order Primates; family Lorisidae; genus Loris; species Loris lydekkerianus. The sequence continues at coordinate 15,650 of CAUYPK010014777.1, forward strand.
TCATCTTTCCTCAGTGTTTGTGTATTTAGTGTGTGGCCCAATACAACTCATCGCTTCCAATATGCAACAATGAGAAAAAAGAAAGAGAGGGAGAGAGAGAGAGATTGAGAGAGAGAGAGAGAGAGAGAGAGAGAGAGAGAGAGAAAGAAAGAAAGAAAGAAAGAAAGAAAGAAAGAAAGAAAGAAAGAAAGAAAGAAAGAGAGAGAAAGAAAGAAAGGTTAGGCACAACTAGAGAGTCTTTAAGTAAGGGTAAGAGATGGGTCTCCAACTTGAATTAAGAGATGGGGAATTTCTAGAATGTCTTTATTCATTTTCTGTTTATCGGAAGTGTGTGTGACAGTGGTCTGTATTTTTCATCTGGTGGGGGTTCTGCTTCTGAAAAACAACTCAAGAACATAAGCAAAGATGTTATTTTTGTTTCCATAGGGAACTACACATCCTGTGACTCTGACTTACTTGGGTGACTGTTCAAGATATTATCTTTTTGCTTAGCAGGTAACTCATATACATCCCTAATTATTGGTTATAGGGATTGCTAGGTCCCCAGAATTTCCCTTGAAAGTTTCCATTTTTTTTCTTTATTTCCATGACTGAGGTGTAAGAGGGAGCCTGGCAGGTCCATAAGAGGGGTTCCTGGTCCATCTCACTTGTGACTGGGAAAAATATAATCTCTGCCAAACACATTTAACAATAAGATGAGATGTACAAGGGCAGTTTCTTCTGAACTTTAAATATGAAATCACCCATTCAGTCTACAATTCTGTTCTTGCATAACCCTGGTAATGAGATAATCTGGGCCACTCATGCTATACAGAAAGGCAGGGATTTTGTAACCAGAGATTTGAATGGGAGTCTTGGCTCTGGCCACTTACCTGCTGAGATACCTAGGAAAATTACTGACTATCTAGCAACATCTGTTTCCTCATCTTTAAGATAGAGGTAATTAAAAAGTATATATCCAACAACTCAAAGACTATTCAAGTTAAATGAAAGATAATCCTTGTAGGATTCAGCACACAGGAGGTATTCAGCGTGCATTGATTTCTTTCTTTTTTACTACGGAATTATCACCTTTTTGTACTTTCTGACGCTCCTTATAAAGTAGGCAAAATCAAGTGAAAATGATAAAAATCATTAGCCTACTGCCATGTTGGAAATATCTCTTTACAGAAAGGGGACAAGGTTGGCACTTTTAAGTTTTAAGAAGAGGAATGCTTTTTTTAAACACATAGAACAATACATTTTTGTCTTAATAAATGCTGTCCAATTTAAAATAATTGGCTTTGAGAGCTAGGATGTTATTCCAAATATGCTGCTGCTGGAAATGTTTTCAGAACCACACATGTGAAAATTTTTCCCAGAATTTAGGGCATATGAAGTAGGATGAGAATATTATACAACTGTAGCCACTAGAGTTCCTGCAAAAAACAAGTGTGTTTCCCAACTCAACAAATTTTACCTTTTAAAAGAAGACAGATTGTGATCAAGTAATCCTATAGATAATAGAACATATATAAAATGGAAGGGATGCACATGTGAATGACAGTGGACCACAGACAAGGCCATGGCAACGGTCCAATGAGAGAGAGGACAGTGCCCTGGACCAGGGCGGGGTGATGGAGACAGGAAACAGATTGATATGAGCTATGGAGGAGAGAGACCCAGAAGTGTTTGGCTATAGGATTTATGTATGTGGTATTTTAGAGATAAAATCAATAGGACTTGAAAGAGAAGCTTGTGTGTGATATATCTCACTTGAGCGACCAGGTGAAGGATGCTGTTAGTTAGTGAATTGTGAGAAGTAAAAAAATATTTTATTTGGACTAGAAGTACTCATTTTGAATAGGCTGAGCTTTGAGCTTGAGTCCCATACACCTTGAACTATCCAAGATGTAATGTCAGGTGGACAATTACAGAGATGCCTCAGTCGCTCAGAGGACAGCTATAAGAAGCAGAGACACATGGGTCCCTGAGTACAGGTGGGAAGGTGGCCAGAGAAGCCATGACCGTGAGAGGTCACATTCAGGCACAGCTCACAGTGACGGGAGTGCCTTTGTGCACTTTTCTGTGAAGGGCTTCCTAGGGTAGCATAGACCACCACTCAGGCTGGTGACTTCCGTAAAGAGCATGTACTGATCCAGGCCAAAGGACTAAACTTATCCTCCTTCTTAGAGATTGTTTAGAACGGAAAGGAAAGCTGCTCTTCAAGCAATGTCTCCTTCGCATACTTCGTAGTCCTGGAAGAGACTTGATAATGTCCAAATGGCCTTTTCCTAGACACAGTGTGTAGAAAAATCAAATGGAAATCTCAGATTAAAAACCTGAAAGATTGTCTTTCCCTTTCAATTTCAAACCCAGGCCCAGAATCCTGAGATTTATACAGTTTACAGAAATTGTTACCCACTGAGACTTCGTCAAAAGAGTGTTCTTTAATATAATTTTCATGTTTGTCAGTTGCAATCTGTAGTCTAAAATTTAATTAGAGATTTAAAATTGCTAGTAATCCTAGCAGCTTCAAAGGTACTTCAGGCTTGCTGGTTCTGCCTATGTCATAGCAGTGAAAAGAGAGAGAGAGAGAGAAATGACAAACTCTTTTTCCTGTGCTAGAACATTCTCTCCATTCCATAATGGAGAAAACACCTGTGTTTAGTGAAAATTCCACTTCTATGTACTTTTGGAGGAGTAGTTGAGTCTTTGCTATTTGGGGACAGGGAATCATTTAAAACTTTAACAAGCAATTTAGTCCACCTTTTCTTAATTTTAATGGTACCCTTTAGGTTCAAGAGTGCTTTGGTAGAGTTGAGTTCCAAACAGAAAGCAAGAAGTCCGTTAAGAAGGGCACTGTCACAATTAGTCACCATACTCAGGACTCAAAGGGGGCAATTCTGAGCTGAACTCTGGGCTGTGGAAGCAGAGACATTTCTCAACTTCCCTAACTTCATGTCTTCCTTAATAATGATTTGGTGTTTTAAGAAGTTTCTGTTGGTGAAGTTTGAAATTTTGTGGTGAAATACATGTCAGACATTTAGGTTATGAATAAAATATTATATTTGCTGATGAATATAAGATTTCATCAAAGGTTAGCATTAGGAAATAATTGTTTCAGGCAAGGGGTTCTTGTTGTTGTTTTGGTTTTGTTTTTAAGACAAGGCCTAGCCCTGTAGCCCAGGCTAGAGTGCAGTGGAATGATCCCAGCTCACCACAAACTCTAACCCCTAGACTCAAGCAGTCGCCCGGCCAAGGCCTCCCTACTAATGCAGAAGGATTAGACAGGTATGCACCAGGACACCTGATGAGGTTTTATACTTTTTGTAGAGATGAGATACTGTTATATTACCCAAATTGTTCTCAAACTTTTGGCCTCAAGAGATCCTCCTGACTCGGCCTCCCAAAGACTGAGATTACCGGTGTTACCACAACCACTCTGAAGTTATTTTTTAAGGGATTACACATAACAGGTACAGTTGAAACCTCTTTTTTACCTTTTCCATATATCATTTCCTCCCTTTCCTTCCCCACTATTATTGCAATAAGAATTCAGTGCACATAAAAGGAATTTTTTTTTTTTTTTGGACTGAATATGCCCGGACCATACAACTTGAAAATTGGTCAAATTATCAAATGATTTTTCGTTTATTCCAGTCTCTCTTTGACATTCCTTTAATTTTACAAAATTTTAGAATTAAGAAAGTACTAATAATCTTGCCAAAACTTTGTATTTAACAATTATAAATAATTTTCTTTCAAATTATGAGGTCTAGAGAGGTCAAATGCCTTGATGAAGTTACATAACAACTTTCACCTATAACTTCTTTTGCCCATTTTTTTTGGCAGCGTAGGAGCCTATAACAAACTGTCCTGCTAACACATGCTGCCCTCTTGCCCTGAAGATAGCTGAGTGCTCAAGATTGCCCTGACTCCCCTATTTACTCTAAATTCTCACTTACTTCTTATCTACCATTTCAGGACTTTTCTCCTTGATAACCAACCTGGTAAACTAATTAAACCAGCACTCACAGTCGCTTAATATCCTACCTATCCTCCACAATTTTGCCCAAGAGGGAACTTTTCAGCCAGTTTCTATTTAAGCCTCTCAAAATATTACTCTATAAGCAGCAACCTAATCTTCTTAAGTGTGTGCGGGAAGGGGAGGAAATCACATTAGATTTTTTTAAATTTTAATTTGCTTAGGCACTCTTAAGAAAACTTCTCCACCATCGTCTACCCCATAAAGACCTGAGACAATCACACTCACAATTTAAATTCAGGCATAATCACAGCTTGCTAATGAAACCAAGGCGAATGTGAAGGTAACAGTTTGTTTTTAATGCCTATTAAATATTCTTAAATTATAATGAAACATTTAAGATAATATATGTGACATTCAAATGAACACTAAATGATTTCATTTCACACTAGTCAATATTAAATTAATTCCTTCTTACATGAAAATGTTAAACATTACTAAAATAAGCAATGAAAGAAAATTAGTATCACAAACACATCATGGTTGAAAATTTGTTATTTAAGAAAAGACTAAGGCAAATATTATGAAACTATTTTAAAGTCAATATTTTAAAAAGAATTAGGAGAAATATCATCACACCAGTAGGTCCATTGTGTGTTTTAATTAATGAACAAATGAAACACATAAAATGTAGACAGGCATAAACAAATCACTATTTGTATATTACAATGCGTATTAATGATTATGCAAGCAGTATACTAAAATCTACACAATAATTAGAGTCTATACGTGATAACTTTCAGAATTACATTTCAAAATTAAAAGTTAAAGATGATAAAGGGATTGGGAACTTAATCTCTTTTGAATTTGCAATATGCACATGTGTTTGGTCATCTGATATTAATATTTAAATTGTTTCAAAAGGTGGGCTTGGTTAAAAAATATTTTTTTCATCTTTATACCTATTCTTATTATTTTCATATCAAATTAAAGACATATTTAAATGTTATAGATAAATGACTTAAATGATCAATTAAATTGCTGGAAAAGTAACACCATAATTACTATGCAATACCATTTTGATTATTTGATCTCCTTATAATCATGCTAAAGGAAAATTTATGGGCTACTTAATGATCAGGCAATTATGATTTAGCTTGATTCTGTGATAAACTTATGGTTACTCAGCATTTTTTTTCTTAAGTCAAAAATTCATACACACACACATACATATACTTCGATGTCACTCTGTACCATGTTGGGACACAGAAGTAAGCTCAAGAAAATCACAGACAAACAAGGAAATCACATATGGCCTGCTATGCTTGGGGACATTAGCAAAGAGAATGGCAGCCCAGAGGCGCTGTGTGTGCTGATTTGAGGTGGCATAACTTTCTGCAGGAAGTGTTGTGTGGGCTGAATCTTAAGAGACTAGTCCTTGCCAGCTAGACAAATGGGTTCAGGCTGAGGGGGAGGAAGGGGACTGGCATGGAGAGACAGCTCACACCACCTCAAGGCAGGAACCTTGAGTGTGAGTTGTGAGATGAGCGTGGGTGGAGGGAGACAGAAGTAGGGAGTGAGGAAGGGTGAGGGTCCACGACAGCTCACAAAGACCTTCACTTCTCAGCGAGAGGGTTGGGGCTTGATGTCCAGATAGAGGAGTCCTCAAAATAGTCTGAGAAATGGCATGATCAGACTGGTGTTTCAGAAAGCTCACTGCAATTGCCTCCTGGTTGCTAGGTGTCTCCTACAACTGGAAGCAGTAGGACACATAAGGACATACTTTCGATCATGGCCTGGGGCTTCACTTGTGACTGACTGGAGAGGGTGAGGTTACAGCTCCGCTAAATTTATGGCCTCATAAAAGCCCTGTATGTCTTAAACTGCAACAATAAAATAAAAGATGTAAGATTCTTTATTTCATTCTTTATTTCTTCCTCATAAGCTTGGGGGTAAACTAAAGGGCTCACGGATAGAGGTGGAAATTCACTCAAGTTAAGGTTCTGCAAAATATGGTCCCCAGACCACATTAGCCCACTGTCTGATTCTCCAAATCAGGTTTTATTGGAGCCCAGCCACACTCATTCTTTCACGTATTGTCAGCGGCTGTTTTTGCACTACAACCGCAGAACATCTCAAAAAGAGACCATATGGCATGCAAAGCCCAAAATACCTACAATCTGGCCCAACTACGGAAAAAGTTTGCCAACCCCTGACTTAAGAGATCATTCTGTCCAGGACATGTATTTTTTTTTCCCCATATATTTTCACCTTTTTTGTTTTTCATTCCTTCTTCAACCTCAGCTGTACCTGCAATTATTTTCCTTCTGTCTGAAGTGCATTTTTAGACTATGTTTAGTGAAAGTCTGCAGAAGGGATCCTCTCGCTGTTGTTTGTCTGAGAAAGTCCCTTTTCTCACTGCCATTTGTGAAATGTTCTGTTGGTTAGAATCCTTCTCTTTTAGCTCATTAAACACATTATTCCCCTGTTGTCTATCCAGCTGCTATGAAGAAGTCAGGGGTCAGTCTACTTTTTGCTGCTTTGGAGGTAATCTTACTTCTGTGTTCACCTCTGGCCTCTGTTAAGATTTTTCTTTCAGTCTTTTTTACTTCTGAAGTCTTAATTTACAGTAAAACCTCTGTAAGTTGACCACCCACAAACTGGTCAATATACAGAGGTGGTCAACATAAGGGTCTAGGCCTACTGTACTGATACATAGACATGGTGCACGTCCAGTCTATGAAAATAAGGTCAACTTAAGGAGGTGGCCAGTGCAGGGAGGGAGTCAACTATGGCGTTTCTACTGCAATATATTTAGTTGAAGATTATTCTGCATAGGATTCGTGAGCTTCTTGAATCTACAGATACTGCCTTTTAAGTCTAAAAAATTTCTAACCTACTATCTCTTCAGATATATCAGCAGTCCCACATTCTCTCTCCCCCTCATCTGAGACTAAATCTTGTTTAAGTGCTATTCATGGTTATTAATCTCTCTCATGTATATTTCTTTTCAGGTTTTTTAAATTGGCAATTCATTTCAACCAGTCTTCATAGACAACAGAGCACAGACCTGTCTTTGGCTGTGTTTAGTTTGTTGTTAAGCCTGCTCCCAAAGATTTGAAGTGAAGTTTTTATTTTGAAACTGGCTATGTCTCTGTTTATACTTCCTGGTCCTCTGTGATATCCTAAAGTTGGTCCTTCATTTATTTAAACCTTGTCAACATAGTTGTTTTATAGTCAGTGTTAATTATTTCAACGTCTGACGTCTTTGCCTTTTGCTGTGTTTCTGATTTCCATTTCTAGCTCTTTTTCTCATAGTCTAGCATGCATATATACCTAAATATGATTTTTGATGTAATGAGCATTCTCTCTGAAAAGCTGTTTTTAGGTCTAATTGACAAACATCTTTTTTAAAAAAGAAAGTTCATTGTTACATCAAGTTTAAGATGACACAGACAATTCAATATACAGCTAGTTCTACCCAGAATCTGTCATTTCCATTCACCCTTCACCTGAGGGTAAACTCTGCCATCTCCACTTACCAAAGAGTCCTATAGGACTCCGAGGTTAGGTGTGCACTAGCTTTGGTTTTTGTCCCGTTCCCAAAAGATCTATGCTAGAAAATGAAACACTTTCAGGGCAAAAATCAGTTTTTGTGCCAGCACAAATCTTCGAGTTTTTGTTATTCCTTCCCTTTTGGCCTCATGATTTCTTATTATCTTATTGTCTGGGTGATACTTTTAAGAAGTTCTTCTGTAATGTTTTATCTAGTTCTTGCAGTTGTTTTCAAAAGAAGGCTCTATCCCAACTATCCCAATGACATGACCTTCCCATTATTAGAAAAAGAAGTCCTGTGAACACGCATGTTAAAAGGCAAGACTCTTAGGCTAAGTGAGGCCTTAAATAAAAATCCAGCTTTCTGCTAAGAACAGAGCTTCGTCTGCTGCCTCAGTGCATCAGAAGGAAGTTTTTCACTCATTAACCTTTCTGTGGGCTTAACGGGCAGTAGTCAGGCTCCATGTCATTTTTGCTCCAACATGGTCCAAAGCTTATGCTAAAATAACCAGTTGAGGCCATTTTTTGTTTGTAAAGTGCTATGGCCATGACAAATAACTAGAATACTAAGGCCTCTTTGCTAGGTTGCAAAAATTACAATTTATTGCAGCTTTCTCAAACAAGATGTGGAATCTGTCTCCACCGTTTGCACCTTGGCTGCTTTGTATATTACTTTGTGTGTTACTTTATGTGTTCTAAATAGAGGCTCAAGAATCTTGGGTCTCAGCCACCTTTACTTTAAGAACCCTGTGAACTTTGCATGTGATGGATTACTGGAGGATTTGAGACCATGTGGAAAGAGCCCCTGCTCATTCCAGTCAGCATACCTATCAGCTAATGAGAGATACCTGAGCAACCTCACTTTGTGTGAGCTGAGAGCAGCAGAGTCTGGCCCAGATTAGAAACGCCCGCTCTGCAAACCTACCCCAGATTCCCAACCTCAGGATACATGTTCCAAATAGCTCGTTGTTGTTTTTAGCTACTAAATCCAAAACAGGTTTGGTTTGCAGAAAATCCTAACACATAGAACTATATTATTGTATTAAAATAATTTGTGATCAAGTCACTATTAGTCTCTTAATTGTCAAATCAATGAGCTTTTTTCAGTCTTTATCTAATGAGAACACTTTGCAATAGCTGACAGTCTTGATTACTCTTACAATAACTATAATGTGTTAATTTCTGTGATACTGCACCTTCTTGCTTTTGCTAGAACTTCTGTACTGTTCATTCTCCATTTCCTTTCTGGATTTTGTTTTTTCTTGTTTTTCCTGTAAGTATCATCATTCACCAGCTTTCAGTCTTTTTCTCATTTCTTCTCCACCCACAAACTTTTCCTATAGGATCTTCTCTTTATTTCTTCCAACTACCACCTTTACATTGGCAGTGACATATGATATAGGTTACGATAACATAACCTATAATCTTTATACAAAATCTCTTCCTGCTTTGCAGACTTGCATATGTCATCTGACAGGTAGGTGACAGTTAGATCTATGTGTATCCCTGAGCACTAAGGTTCACATATCCCGAAGTATGCAATTACGTTCTTCTCTGCCATCTGCTGGCTGGCTAGTTGCTCCTGTGTTTCATGTAGCGTCACAGTCAGTCACCCAGCCTGGGAGAGAAACCTGGGCCCAAGGTAACACGTGCTTTATCCTCCTCCATCCCCTCTATTTCTCTTACATTGCTCTGGTTCCAGACCAGCCTTCCTGCTCTCTCTTTTGAAACATTTGTAATAGTTCCTAACTCTACTCTGTATCTATTCTAAACTTCAACTGTCAAAAATGTTTTTGAGAAAGGACTTTCAGAGCATTTATTCACACTGCTTCTTTGACCAAGAACGTCCATCCATTCTGAGTACAAGATTTAAGTCAGTTTCCTTTCAGGTTCCTTTCATAAAATATCCAGAGTGGATTTGGTGTTATACCTTTGTGATTCCACCAAACCCCATGGATCCCTATAAATACCTACACACACAATTTTGCAATTTTTTGATGATGTGTTTATTTACCTCACTCATACTCTGTGAAGTCAAGTGCTGCATCTTGCACATTTTTACATTCCCTCCATGTAGTAACAGTATCTGACAATTGCAGCCACTAAGTTATTTTAAATTCAAAAACAATGCTTAAGAAATGCACTGACCTCCCCAAACCCCAACAATATTTGCGGGCTCAACGTCATGTGACAATTGGTCATTCAGACAGCAATATGATTTCAAAGGACTTGGGGCAACTTGTTCTATTGTCCCAGGAAAATGCCCAAGGAGTACTACTCTTTGTGGACCATGTACTGTCTGACAAAGGGTTGTGAAATCTGGATCACAGTTCTTTCCAATCCTGCCTGGGACTATGATTACAGTGCCTAAGCAGCTTGAATTTCCTGGGCAAGAGAACACGATGCTGTAATAATTCAGAAGCTGTTTTTGTGTTCTTGAAACATATGGTGCTAGCTCAGATTTATCTTGGGAAAAGCTGGTCAGGAAGAGAAACTGCTGAAGAGCAGAAATCTTTCCCAGCAGCTAAGGAAACAACGGAGGGGCACTGGCATCCTTCCTCCCAGAGCGCAGGCTTTCTGCCAGTTTGCCGTCCATATGCTGAACCCAGAGAGCTGCTTCAGTTCTAATAATGATTGTGTCAAGTTGTGTGGGGCTGATGCTTCCCCAGAGGGCTCACACTTCCAAGCATACCTAAATGCACCAGTTAGAAAGCAGAGCCCCAGAAAATGGATTAGCATTTCTAAGAAAAGGGTTTATTTTTATTCTTCCTGGTAACAGAGTCGCAAGTTGCAAAGAGTTCTGTTTTTGCACCGCACTGGTGTTCAGTTGGCTGCAACACTTGGTTAAGGAAGAGCTCGCGGCACCAAATGTGGCTTTAGAAGGCCATAGAGAAAACCTCAAGTGCCCCCCAGCTTATCTCTTACAGAAGAATTTGTATTGGGGTTAAGAGCAACTTTGAAATTAATAACATCCTGAAAGTTCCGTCTGAATTTCACTCTGTGATTTATTTCTTTATCTATGTAGACTGAATTTGAATGAACAAATTGTTTGTCCACGGACTAAAAAAACAGTTACTTTACTTGTTATATATGCTTCTTGAAATATTGGTTTCATCTGCTTAAGCAATGCTAGAGACTAGAAATGCTAGCTCCCTTCCTTCCCCTTACCTTTCCCCAAATTCCATCTGTGTGTGCCCACATGCGCATGAGGCACTGTATGTGTGTGTGTACTTACAACCATTCTGTTATGATAATCGAAAGTTCATCATTTACTGGAGCAGGTTAAATACTTCCCCTTAAATATTAACATGTTTAGACAGCCAATTTCCATATAGATAAAACTGGTAATAACCCAGTTCTTTTAGACTTTTAATGAATTACTCTATTCAAATAAATGAGTTTATAGTATATTTAGGAAATGTAGTTAAACTGAGACATTTTAATAAAAATAATACTTCTCAACAGCCAGGTTTCAAACTGAAAAATCAGAAGTAGGTGCATAAACCTACTGAACATTGTCCTAATGCCACTAAGGTATATGCTAGGAAATCCCCCCGCCCCCCCCCAAAAAAAATGTTTCTCAAAAAACATACACATAACCTATTTTATTCAGCATTCTTAGTCCTGATTCTCTTCTTTCTAATGCTGATTGCATTTTGCAAAATACATTTTTGTATTTTTATATGTTTGTATATACATATTTTATATGTTTTATATTTTATATGTATTTTATAAAATATATTTATGCTAAAATACATTACCTGACACTAAATAAATAAGTATGGTGTATACATTTCATACACCCATATTCTATCTTCCATAATGTGCTCTCAACGAATTACAGCAGACACTGTGGGATGAGGGGAATGTTCTGATCCCATGAGGATTAGCCAGCCACATTCTCAGGCAGTGGGCACTTGGTGTGCTCCAAGGAAGTGTTGCTTTGAAGTGTTTTATTTATTTTGCTGTACTCTCTCATGCTGCCATTTCTCTTATCCATAGTAAGCAGTTTGGATCTATAAAGGTTTAAAAAAAAAAAAAAACAAAGCTGAATTTGCCATTAAAAAACAACAACCACCTGAGTTGACTAGATGTTAAAAGAGTATTGTTATGATGTTAACTTTAAGGAAATGGTTGAAAGAAGAGATGTATTTTAGAGATTAGTAGGAAACCATTAACACTTTTATGGGCATCCAAAAAAAAAAATCACTAAATCAATTACTACAAATAATTTCCAGAGCAGTGGTTTCCAAACTGGAGCATGCATCAGAATTACACAGCAGGTGAGGTGAACCACAGATTGCTGGCCCCACTTCCAGAGTTTCTATTCCATTAAGTGAAAGATGTGACCTAAGAGCACGCATTTCTAACAAGTATCCCACCTGTGCTGATGCCGTCAGCTGGTATCTTAGTCAATTTGAGCTGCTGTAACAAAACACCATAGGCTGGGTAGCTTACAGAGGCAGTAATTTATTTCTGACAGTTTTGGAAATGGAAAGGCTCCATAGATTCTGTGTCTGGTGGGACTTCTCTCCTTGGTTCATAGATACCTCTTACTCTACCCTCACACAATGGAGGGGAAAACCTTGCTTCCTCAGGTGCCTTTTGTAAGGATATTAATACCATTCAGGAGAGTTCCACCTGCATGAACTCATTTCCTTCCAAAGGCACCACATCCTAGCACAATCACCTAGAGAGTTAACTTCCTGGGGCCACAAATATTCAGATGATGGGGTAAGGGAGGTAAGGCTCTCTAAAGGAGCCACACTTAGAGAACCATACTTCTGGAACAATACCTGTAGGCCCTTCAATCTGGAGTTCATAAGGGTTATTGAAGTATTATTTAAGAAAACCAAAAATGGTGCTACCTAGCTCACTGTACACAGGGATAAAAAATTCAATTGGTTTATATCAATTATGTATTCTTTTTCCATGGACCAATTAGTAAAACCTTTAGTGAATTTTATATCCAAATTTAACTTAAAAACAAACAAACACACAAACAAGAAACCCCCTCTACTCTGGCATGATTGAATTTGAAGTCCTGGACACAAGTGACTGAGTGTCCCGTGACTTGTACACACCGTCCTGCCTTCCCACTTTGCCCACTCACCCTCGGAGCAGCATCACGGGAAACTGGCATCACCTAAGCCTGCTGCATCTCAGTTCTTACATGTTCTTTCACCATAACCTTCTCGAGGATTTCAGCCTCTCATTTCCTCTATTTTGTCCTCCTTTTCTCAGTTTCTGAGTTCTTTCTCTTCTGCTTGTACTCTTTTTCTGAACTCCCCTAGACCTCATGGTCCATCATCACCATCACCTTGACCATCTCTGTCCAGCATTAGAAGTGTCCTTCCATTGTTGTCATTCTTGCCTGTGGCCATGGTATCCAGTGTAATCATCTTTTCCTACTTGACTTCCGCATTACCAATCATCATTAGGAAAATGAATGGTAAGACCATCATGTGAATTTGCAACTGAAAAATGTATGATCTTCAATATTAATTGAGCAGTAAAGAGACATGTTCCTAATTAGCACCCTCTGCCATTTTTTCCACAACCTCTGTTTCAGAATTTCATTGCAGAAGTCCCTGTCCATCACACTTTGGACATAGATCTTTCCTCCTCTACAATACACATGAAATGATAATAATAATACCTACCAGTCCATTTTTCCTTTCAACTTGCTTCACCTTTGCCTACCTTCATCCTTGGACCTTCACTAATGGGAGCCTCATTGCCTCCTGCATCAGACAACAAGAGCAGAAGCAAGAACCAAGACAAAGGTAGTGTTGGATAAATACCCTGTCTCATTTTACCCATTTTATCACCAGTGCAGAGCCGGAAAAGCAGGCTACGTTTATATGTCCAGCAGCCACGCTGATCCATCCCAGTCTGCACTTCCATGGATCATGAAAACCCAAAGAGAGAAAAATCTCTCTCTACTGAAATTTCTTTCTTGATTTTTCTCTTAAACTAGATTGTGAGAATTTTGTTCCCAGTGGCTCTTGCCTCGCGTCTCTGTTTCCAACAATTTGCTCTGTACCTTACATCACAGGGGCTGCTCAGGAAAGGAATCAGTGAGTCATTGCTCTTCTTTCATTGCCTCGTTTCTGCTGATCCTCACTTTGTGCTCCAGAGTTATCCCCCTTAGTTTTCTTTTCTTGAGTATCACTTTTATTTTTTGGAGACAGAGTCTCACTTTGTTGCCCTGGGTAGAGTACTGTGGCATCACAGCTCACAGCAACCTCAAACTCTTGGAGTTAAGCGATTCTCTTGTCTCAGCCTCCCAAGTAGCTGGGACCACAGGTGCCCACCACAATGCCCGGTTATTTTTAGAGAACCACACTCTGGTTCAGGCTGGTCTCGAACTAGGAGCTCAGGTGATCCTCACACCTCGGCTTCCCAGAATGCTAGGATTACAGGTGTGAACCACCACACCTGATCTGAGTATCACTTTTTTATATTATGTTTTATTTATTTATCCATTTGGCAAATGTTCACATCTATTTAAATATATATATATATTTAAATATATATGACATAAAATTGCAAAGAAAGAAAAAAGTACAATGAAATGGCCATTTCATTGAGAAATAGTCATTGCTATTGTGTTAAATAACATTTAGCATAAAGCTCTATGCGTGTTTAAAATTTGTAGTCCCTGGGTCTTATTCTGATTTCTTTCTGTAGTTAAAGGAGTGGAGGATGGAATTCTATCTGGAGTAGTTATTTGAAAATTGTAACTTCAAATATCACCTCCAACTGGTGGGGATTTTCTCAGGGGAGTCAGGGAGGAAGACACTTGTACTCGCCTTAGAACAACCTAAAATTTCGGTTTGAGTTTATTGTCTCACGTACACTCTCACCAAATCTGTTATGTTCTGCAACTGAGGAGCATGTCTTTGTTGAGAATTTGGCTTTCAGGGTGGGACTGTGCTCACAGCAAAGACCTGTGACCTGATGAGATGACTGCTGCCTCCTGCCCCCTTGCTGTTTTCTGTCCAGCCATCTCTGGGCCCCTCTCCCCTGCTCTGTCTCGTAGCTTCACTTCTGCACCTGGTCGCTCTCCCTTCCTCCCTCACACCATTCTTACTTCTAGACTCTTCAACACTTTCCACCAAAGCGTTACCAGATCCTCTTCCCCAAATCCTTTTACAGAAGTCACACTGTGTCACTCTCTTTTACAGAGGGCTGTCGTCATCCAAAGTCTGAGGATATCAACAGCAGCTTTAATCATTCCCCTTCATTTTTATCCACATTTTAGTATGTGATGGAGATTTTTTTTTTTAACTTTAGGTTTGATGTTAGAGTTTTCTGTGTTTTCTTTGTCATACTGACAAAGTGTAACTCCCCCTTCTCTCTCCAGTGCATTTCCATGTTTACTGAGGCTTAATGGAAGAGAACAGATTAAAAGTGGCTTTACACTATCATTTTTCACTGGACGCCCTACTAATTTATCTTGAAATTGTTTTTAAGAACAAGATACTACAGAGGCAAAATTAACAACAACAGCAGCAACCAAAAATTAAAAAAAAAAAAAAAAAGTTCTAGTTATACTTTGTTCCTGGGAAAGGCTTTGTTTCAAAGTTTTTTGACCTGCCAGCCAGTTTCTCTCCTCTTTGAATTTGTATGTTCAGCCCCCAAGCGTCAGCATTGTGCTGCTGGCATTATTAGCCTGGTTGTTGCCAAGGGCCGGGAATAATATCCTGGTAGAAGTGTAAGCTGAAAATGGTCACAATGGTGCTCTGGAAGCAACTTTGTAGGTAACACTCCTGAATAGTCACCCTGGCTTCAGGAAGCCCAGGATACCGCTGCTATTGAATGCATACATCATGCCAGGCACTCTGCTAAGGGCGTTGATGAATTTTAATCTTTTCCTATTCAGCAGCCTGGAACTTTTCTGCTATATTCACATTATTAAAACAAAGAAACTGAACCTCAGAAAGCTTAAATAATTTATGCTAGTTATAGCACACTAATAAGTGGTGGACTCCCTCTGTTTGACTCCAAAGTCTATATTCTTGAACACTATCCAAACTAATAGCAAATAACTCACTTTCCAAACATTTCTTGCCCGTTATCACCTCATTAATTTGTTCATTTTATTGCTCATTTCCAGAATGTTCTTGCCACTCCTTTAACATAAAAACATCCCATCTATTCTTAAAGAGCCAGTTTATGTATCATCTTGTATCTTATTCTTTCCCTGACTATTAGAATAAAGTAGTATTTCTTCTTCTGTGCTATTAAGGATGTCTTTTCTGAATACTTTTTAATGTATCAGTTCATTTTGAAATGCATTTATCACCTTTAGATCTCAAAGTTGTGTTTCCCCTCTCTCACCACATCTGGTACAGGACTGTTTTTAATTTTTGTTTTAGTTTTCAGAACTTACTTTGAGTGCAGAGTATGAAAAGAGAAGGTATGATGCAATAAAAAATAATATAACATTTCATATAAGAATGTGTGGGTCCATTTCTAGCATTCACTAGCTGTGTAATATAAAAAATGCAAAAAGGGACTGCTGGATTTCAATACTGTCATCTGTAAAAATAATCATTATTGTAAGACTACTTGTTTTGCCTTTCATTGAGTTTTTAAAGGAGAATCAAACACAATAAGAAGTGTGGAAATGTTTTATAACTCACAAAGTGCCATGTGACTATACTTTGTTATTACTCATAAAAAATCATTGACAGATCAACTAATTCTTTCATTGACTTTTAAGCAGCTTAGTAATCAGTAAAAGAAATCACATGTAGGACTGTTGGACCTAAAATGCTGTTGTTTCCTTAGCTGAAGTTACCTAGTTCTTCATTTCCTCTGGCATTTTCACCACCCACTAAGATAAAAAGCTAGAACACAGAAACCAGGAAAACTAGTAGACATAATGTGAAAGTCTAGCTAGAATACAGCAGTGAACTAGTCCAAAATGAGAAAACCCCCCTTCCCTCCTTAGAGGTTGAGGAGAAGCTTTGTGTCAACTGTTACAGTGAGTAACTATGCAGAGTTTAAAGTTGCTTAAAAGATGTAATATGGGCACTCCTGTTGAATCAGCACACATGAATTAAGTCCCATATATATGATTATATGCATCATAAGTAATATTATAAATGACTTATAATTAATTTGATGAGTATAAGAATAGGTTTACTGAGGAAATGCACTATATTATTACTTTATAAAATAACATGCTCGTTATAAAAGATAATTAAAATTTAAAAAGAAAATTTGACCAAATTTTTAAATTTTAATCTAGATTTTATAATGGATGATAGTAATGTAAAGCTTATTTATTTTGCTTCAGAAAGAAATCAAATTTGGAGAAATCATAATAACTTGGTGTCACATAAGCCTATAAAGTAATACATATTTAATAAATGTTTGTTGAATGAATAAATAAATGGCAGCTGCTGGCATAAGCTAAAAAGTCTTTGTAGATAAAAGAAAAGGATGAGACAATAATTCTTTTGACTCATAACTGGTTTATTAATTTTATATACATACACATAAACTTTAAAAAATAAGTTTTAGAAAAATACATAAAATATGAACTAATGTTCTCATTATTCAGTTAAATGAAGTTGTCATTTATGAAAAATAGGTATTATATCTTGTGTTTTTGTTTAGACACATTTGTAAATCACTTTAAATATCTTTTTGAATTTTCTAACAACGAAGAAACTTTGCTTTCATGAAATGTATAGTTACAAATTGTTTTATGAAGACATAGGTCTATACAACAGGTTCAAGAACCTCACATCACCATCTGATCTTTAACAAACCCAAAAAAAGCCTGCACTGGGGAAAAGAATCCCTATTTAATAAATGGTGCTAGAAGAGAAGGACAGTTACATATAAAAGAATGAAATTGGACCCTCACCTCTCACCACTTAAAAAATTAACTCACACTGGATAAAAGATTTAAGTCTAAGGTACTAACTGCCCCAAAAAGAAAAGTCCGGGACCAGATAGCTTCACGACAGAATTCTGCCAAATCTTTAAAGAGGAAATAGTAACTAAATTACTTAACCTTTTCCAAAACATAGAAAAAGAAGGAATACTTCCCAACACATTCTATGAAGCAAATATCACCCTGATCCCCAAACCAGGAAAAGATCCAACAAGAAAAGAAAATTATAGACCAATATTTCTCATGAATATTGATGCAAAAATATTCAATATTATCTTACCAAACAGAATCCAGTAACATATCAAACAAATTATACACCATGATCAAGTGGATTTTATCCCAGGCTCTCAAGTCTGGTTCAATATATGCAAATCTACAAATATAATATATCACATAAAAAAATTAAAAAACAAAGATAAAATGATTCTCTCAATTGATGCAGAAAGATCTTTTGATAATATCCAGTTTCATTATCAGAACACTTAAGAAAATAGGTATAGAAGGGACATTTCTTAAACTTATAGAGGCCATCCATAGGAAACCCACAGCCAGTATTATATTGAATGGAATAAAATTGAAAACATTTCCACTCAGATCAGGAACAAGGCAAGGTTGCCCACCGTCTCCACTGCTTTTTTAACATTGTAATGGAAGTCTTAGCCATTGCAGTCAGGCGAGAAGAGGTGATCAAGTGTATCCATATAGGGTTAGAGGAGATCAAATTTTCACTCTTCACAGATGATATGATTGTATACCTGGAAAACCCCAGGGACTCAACTATAAAACTCTCAGAAGAGATCAAGGGGTATAGCAACATCTCAGGATACGAAATCAATACTCACAAATCAGTAGTGTTTATATACACCAAAAATAGTCAAGCTGAAAAAACAGTCCAGGACTTTATTCCTTTTACAGTAGTGCCAAAGAAGATGAAATATCTGGGAGTGTACCTAACAAAGGACATGAAAGATCTCTATAAAGAGAACTATGAAACTCTGAGAAAAGAAGTAGCTGAAGATGTTAACAAATGAAAAAACATACCATGTTCATGGCTGGGAAGATTCAACATTGTTAAAATGTCCATACTACCCAAAGCAATCTACACATTTAATGCAATCCCTATTAAAGCACCTCTGTCATACTTTAAAGATCTGGAAAAACTAGTACTTCATTTTATGTGGGAACAGAAAAAAACCTCGAATAGCCAAAACATAAAAACAAATCAGGAGGAATCATGCTACCAGACTTTAACCTATACTGTAAGTCTAGAGTGATCAAAACAGCATGATACTGGCACAAAAACAGAATTGAGAACCAAGAGATGAACTGAGACACTTATTGTCATTTGATCTTTGATAAGCCCATCAAAAATATAAACTTGGGGAAAGATTCTCTATTTAGCAAATGGTACTGGGTAAATTGGCTGGTGACTTGAAGAAGACTGAAACTGGACCCACACCTTTCAACATTAACAAAAATTGACTCTCCCTGGATAACAAACTTAAACTTAAGACATGAAACTATAAATATTCTTGGAGAGAGTGCAGGGGAAACACTTGAAGAAATTAGCCTGGGAGAATATTTCATGAGGATAACCCCCTGGGCAATTGAAACAATACCAAAAATACATTACTGGGATCTGATAAAACCAAAATGCTTCTGCACTGCCAAGAACACAGTAAGTAAAGAAAGTACATAGGTCTCAGAATGGGAGAGGATATTTGCAGGTTATGTTTCTGACAAAGGTCTGATAACCAGAATCCACAGAGAACTCAAACTGATTAATAAGAAAAGACCAAGTGATCCCATTCCATTGTGAGCAAGACTTGAACAGAAGCTTCTTTGAAGAAGACAGGTGCATGGCCTACAGGCACATGAAAAAATGCTCATCATCTTTAATCATCAGAGAAGTGCAAATCAAAACCACTTTGAGATATCATCTAACTCCAGTAAGAGTAGCCCACATAACATAATCCCAAAACTACAGATGTTGGCGTGGATGTGGAGAAAAGGGAACACTTCTGAACTGTTAGTAGGAATGCAAGCTAATATGTTCCTTTTGGAAAGAAGTTTGGAGAACACTCAGGGTTATAAAAGTAGACCTGCCGTTTGATCCTGCAATTCCCCTACTAAAAGTATATCCAAAAGACCAAAAGTCACTTTGCAACAAAGATATTTGCACCAGAATACTATGCAGCCTTAAAAAAGATGGAGACTCGACCTCTTTTATGTTTACATGGATGGAGCTGGAATATACTCTTCTTAATAAAGTATATGAAGAATGGAAGAAAAAGTATCCAACATACTTGGTACTTTTATGAAACCAATTTATAATTACTCACACTTTCTTATGAAAGATAGGTCACAACTATCATACAGGATGAAGGAGACAAGTGGAGGGGGAAGGGAGCGAGGGGTGAGGTTTGGTAGAGACGGTAAACGAAGAGACTACACCTATGGAGCATATTACAAGGGTACAAATCAAATCTATCAAGTATGGAACATAAATGTCTTAACAATAATGAAGTAAATGAGGTGAAAGCTATATTAATTAGTTTGATGTAAGCACTCCAAATTGTATAAAAAATCAACATATTGTACCCCACAAATGCATAAATGTATTCATCATCTATGTGTATATGTCTTAAAGGAAAAAAATTTAAAATAAAAACCTAGTAATTCAGAAATAAGGAACAATGAACTCCAGAGCTTTCACATAGAAGCATTATATTAATTAACTCGGTTATATTTCTCTACTTATTAAAGTAAGTTTAACATGAAAAAAATTTAAATCTGATATGATAAAAACCCCATAGGAAAGTGTGGAAAAAACTCTAAACTATATTAACCTTTGGAAACAATTCATGAATAACACCCCACTGGCAACTGCCACAACAACAAAAATACATAAATGGGATCTGATCATGTTAAAAACCTTCTGCACAGCTAAGGATACAATACAAGGCAAATAGACCGCCTTCAGAGTTACAGAAGGTATTTGATGTTACAAATCTGACAAAGGGCTAAGAACCAGAATCTACAAAAACTCAAGCAAATAAACAAGGAAAGAGTAAACAACCCCATCAGTAAATGGGCAAGGAACATAAACAGAAACTTTTCCCAGGATGACAGATGAATGACTAACAAACACATGCTCATCATCACTAATCATCAAAACCACTTTGAGGTATCACCTAATCCCAGTGAAAACAGCCCAAATAACAACATCCTAAAGCTGTGGATGCTGGCACGGGAGTGAAGAGAGGGCTACACCTATGCACTGTTGGTGGAGCTGCAAACTAGTACACCATTTTTGGAAAGAAGTATGAAGAATCCTCAAAGAACTAAAAGTAGACCCCGCCCCAATTTGGTCTTACAATCCCATTACTAGGTATCTACCCAGAAGGGGTAAAAAAAAATCATTTTACCATAAGGACATTTGTACTCTAATGTTTATAGCAGCTCAATCTCCAATTGCAAGATGTGAAAAAAATTCAAGTGCCCATCAACTCATGGCTTAACAAACCACTGTATATGCATACTATGGAATATTATTCAGCCACAGGAAAGATGGAGCCTTTGCATCTTTTGTGTTTATATGGATGGATTTGGAGTACATTCTTCTAAGTAAAGTATTCATGAATGGAAAAGAAAGCATCTCATGTACTCAGTACTAATCTAAAACAAGTAGATCAATAACTACAGGCCCACACTAGAAAAAACACACATAATTCAAGAAGGGGGAATGAGTAAAGGGGATGGGTAAGTTCCCACCTATTGGGGACAACGTAGGGGTATATGGGACACTTCCCGGATGAAGAACTCAGCTTCAAATCAGACTTTAGACTTTACCTTAAAAACACAAACAATGTAATCATACTAACCCAAAATAAAAACATAATTTGTGAAATTAAATAGATAATTTAGGGATTTAAAACTGTTCTATATATATGATATGTATACCATATATATAATTTATCTCATAGCAATATTCCCTGTAATTTAGGTAGGAGGAAATTAAGGTATGCCCACTGTTTTTGAAAGGAATCCAGTAACTGACTTATTAATTAATTAATTATGAATAATAGAGTTCAAGTTTTTGTTAAATATAAAAAGAAAATGTTAACACAGTAGAGTCAATTGCTGTTACTTTTCACTGTGATATGCAAATTATAATAAAATCAGGAACATGTCATTGAATAGGCTTACAAGTTACTCAGAGTTAGAAATAAGCCAGCAGCTGACCTTTGTTGTTATACTTTATTGCAACCAAAGCTCCGTGGATGTTATTCAATTTCTAGTGTGAATTGACTGAAAGTGATAAAAGAAGTCAAATATCTGGACTGAAGCATATATTTTAGGAAATAGAAAAATTACTTTCTTACCCTCAGTAAACTTTTTCAATGATCACAAGAGTCGAAGGGCAATCTCCAGTCTTCTAAATTGTAGGACACGTGATAAACTACTAGAGTCACAGTCCATAAAATAAAGTGTAAAGGTTACATTGTGCAAGTGAAACGAGGAGAGTCTGTTGAGTTGTGAGTGGCTTGTCTGATTAATTTTGGACCCAGATTAATACCTGTTTTGAAATAGTAGTTCCAAGTGTGTTTACTGAAGTCAACAGAATTTAATTATTTGAATTTAAATGTAGTATTGAATTGCGCATGTAATTAATTTAGTCAAGGTAGTTTTACCTAGTTAATGGTGACCAGCATAGCCTTAAAATGGATTAAAAAATGTAAGGATCGTAGAGTTCTGCAAACATTTTCTGAAAAGGGTCAGATAGTAAATATTTTAATTTAGAGTGTTGAAAAGCAAAATCAAAGATATTACATAGATACTTAAATAATAATTTTCAAGTGTGACCATTTAAATATTAAAAAAAGAAATTCTTAGCACACAAGCCATACAAAAACAGCACTTTGACTGATGGGCTATGGTTAACCATATTCTGAAATAGATTTTTTGCACAAAATATTTGAATTTTTTTTTTCACAAAGTTGACCTAAACATTTCTGTAGGTTTGATCCTCCATGAGGCAAATTTACATAGACAATATTGTAGTCAGATGATGGTTTGAATAAATTTCTTGTAAATTAAACAATGGAAGTGCTTAATTATACCTTTATCTCTCCATTTAAGTTAACAAAGGGGGAAATTTGGATAATAGGATTTAAATAAGCCTGGAGCCTTTACTGAGAATGGTGTTATTGGAAGAAAAAATAATAAATAAATAAATAAATAAATAAAGTTTAAAATGTGTCTTAGGAAAAGGATAGATTTAAATAAAGGGAAATCTCATTCCTGGTAGTAAGAGGAAGTTCATATGCAAATAAGATTTGGGCACAGCGTTAAGTTTGAGTTAGTAGTTACAGGAGCAGGCAGAGGGGCTCACTGGGCTGACAAGGAAGACCTTTGCTGCTATGGAGGTCTGACTAACAGAGCATCTAGCACTGGGAGCTTTAGACACAAGTAAGAGATTTGATCCTGCAATCTCATTACTGGGCTTCCATCCAGAAGGAAACAAATTCTTTAAGGACATTTGCACTAGACTGTTTATTGCAACTCAATTTACAATCACCAAAATGTGTAAACAGCCTAAATGCCCCCCAACCCAGGAATGGATTAACAAGCTGTGGTATATGTACACCATGGAATACTATTCAGCTGTTAAAAAAAGATGGAGATTTTACAGTCTTTGTATTAACCTGGATGGAAGTGGAAGACATTATTCTTAGTAAAGCATCACAAAAATGGAGAAGCATGAATCCTATGTACTCAATTTTGATATGAGGACAATTAATGACAATTAAGGTCACAGTGGGGGTGGGGGAAGGGGAGAGCAGAGAGAGAGAGAGAAAGAGGGAGGGGGCGAGGGAAAGGGAGAGCAGAGAGAGGGAAGAAGGGCAGGGGTGGGGTCTTGGTGTGTGACACACCTTTTGGAGGCAAGGCACAATTGTAAGAGGGACTTTACCTAACAAATGCAATCAGTATAACCTGGTTTCTTGTACCCTTGATGAATCCCCAACAATAAAAAAAAAGAAGAAGAAGAAAAGAAGAAAGAAGAAGAGAAGGAGGAGGAGGAGGAGGAGGAAGGAAGAAGAAGAAAGAAGAAGGAAGAAGAGAATTCAGGCCGGGCCGGTGGCTCAGTCTGTAATCCAAGCACTATGGCAGGCTGAGGCGGGTGGACTGCCTGAGCTCACAGGTTTGAGACCAGCCTGAGCAAAAGTGAGACCCTCTCTCTAAAAAGAAAAGAAAAAAATAGCTGGGCATTGTGGCAGGCGCTGTAATTCCAGCTACGCAGGAGACTGAGGCAAGAATCGCTTCAGCCCAAGAGTCTGAGGTTACTGTGAGCTATGATGCCATGGCATTTTACTGAGGGCAACAAAGTAAGACTCTGTCCCAGAAAAAAAAAAAGTGCAGAATTCCAAATATCCAGTAAAATGCATGTAAGCAAAAGAAATTAACTTTAATCAATAATTTCTTGTATTTTAAAATAGATTAGTTTATTGACTAATCTAAGCAGTCTAGACTAATCTAATTAGATTAGTATTGCCTTGTCAAAGGAGCCAAATGCCATTTTTAAGAATCTAAAATGTTTTGTATATAGTAGCACCAAGTGACATAAGAGTAAAATATGAACGAAAAGAATAAAAATAAAGATGGGCCAGGCTCAGACTTTCTGAGTCTTATCTTCCCCATGAGTCAGGCAAAGATGTATTTTCTCATGTTTACTAGGGACGTTTCTTTCTTTACAACAGCAGAAATCCATAAACTTTCCATAAGTTAAATATCTAAAGTACAAAATTCCTCACCAAACCACCCAAGGTACACAGATACACACATGTTCTCATGTACTCATGCAACACCTAGACTCACAGTTCATAAACTACATGTCAAAGTGCCCTGGGGTTTCATAGGGAACACAAATGTGTATCTGTCACTGCATGGAGGTAGCTCAGTTTCAAGTTCAGATCACTAAATTCCTTTCAACTATGTTATATCCTTTCAAAACTGAGCTAATGGTAGTTGCTGTGATAAACAGCCATTGCCATGTAAAAACAAAGTGAAACAGGAAATAAGCCTGGTCATATTCCATCTGATTCCAAGGTCTAAAAAATTATACAGTGACAGCAGGTTGTTAGGATATAAACTCTTACTGCAATTTTTGGACTTAACTACATTTTTAAAAGATGATAGACACAGTGAAAATATCACTAAGACACTCAGGAAGCTGCAAACCAAGAATGCTTGGGAACTTCTGAGATTATCTATAAATCATGTCTGGGTCATGGCTTTCTGGCACATTTGACTTGTCTAAAGCTCATTAACTCAAATATTAAACATATATATCTAGAAGTTGTGGTTCGAAAAATTCAATTGCATTTGCCATAATTTACAGTATTCTAACTACAGATCCACACAGGCTTATAAAACTACTCTTGACCCATGAGGGAAGATCTTAAACAGCCAGATGCAACCATAAAACACAATTTTTCCATAATAAGATGGTAATAGCAGAGTGGAAAAAAAGAGAATTTTAGTCATACACGGGAGAATACATAGGGTTAAAAAGACTATAAAGACAATAATTATACTCTTTTTAAATCCTAATCTGCATTTCTTTTTATTTCTATGTACTATATATTGATAAATTAAAAGTGTTGGATGGGTGGTAGGTTAATAAAGAGTGAGTAGAGGGGATTCATTAAGGATTAAACACCTGAACTGACCATCTACATAAAACATGTAGGGAGAGATCATGGTATAGAATATGATTCCTGCTGAGGGGGTCATTAAGACTAAATGTGACTGGGAAGTAAGTTGGCATTTCCAGAGAAGTATGGAAGTTCTCCTTCAAGGAAGGAGAACTGGTTGTCAGAGATAAAACTGAGCTTCCTGCTGGAGAAAATTATGTCATCATGAATAATGGTATCCAGTCAGTATACAAGAGGAAACCGAACTCAGCACAAATTAAACTGTGGGCCAAAATAGAAAATTAAAAAAACAAAATAAAAAGAACAACCATCACTTCCCCCAAGTAGACAAGGAAAAATATCTCTTTCTAGAAGCATGTTGCAGTGCAAAGGATGGATGTAAAGGAATAGCACTCATCTATAAAAAGCCACAGAAACATAAAATCCACACCAGATGAAAGGGCAGTGTTTTAAGAAGTGATCTTAACGTGGTGCAGAGTCAAAGGAAGCCCCACCAAGCGTAAGTTCCCAGGACATTAATATGAATAAATACATCAGTCCATTGAGGACAAAGATAGAACAAAGGAAAGGTGGACATAAAACAGGCTCCCAAATTCAATGTCATATGGATAAAATTGACCACAAGAATGAGTGAATAAGTGGAGGAGGTTGCAGGCAAGGCCAACTAACTGGAGATTTCTTGGTTGAAGTGTATTAGCAACTCCAGAGCTTTTCTGAATCATTGCCAGGTGGGAAAGAGGTACTGGTGTTGTCAGATCTTCTAACTTTGTAGATAA
>CAUYPK010014778.1:0-22108 GCA_963574355.1 Loris lydekkerianus
CTGCACCAGTGTGAGCTTGAGGTAAAAGTGGAGTTCCACCATATGGGCACTGGTGAGGCTGAAATGATGTGGACTGGCAAGGCTGCATTGATGGGCAGTGCAGTCTATATGTCTCTGTGTGGGCAAAGTTATTGCTGGTAAATTGTTTTTGTACCACTCTCTCTATATATTGGTATTTTACTAATAGCAATTTGGAATCCCTAGGAAATAATGATATCAAGAAAGAGAAAAATTGAGTCAGAGTGTAGGATATTCAAAGAACAGTGGACTTATGATTACTTTTGCATGTAGTACAAGGCAAGAGCTATGTGTTTGATATTCCAGAATATAGTGTCTGTGTTCAAAGAAGACAATTTGCATTGACACTATCAAATTCAACATAAAGATAAATATGATTGTTTGGTTGGAGAAGTGAGAAAAGATAAAATATTAAAACTGAAAAATACATTGAGAACTCAGCAAAATAATTTTGTGCAGCAGAAGCAGCTAAATATTTCACTGAGAGCAAGTTTTCAAGTTGCCAAGCTAATAGCGCGCAGACCATTCGTGGAGAGAGAATTTGTTAAAGAATGCCTTCTTTCTGTTGCCAAAGAGATGTGTCCAGAGAAGGTCAATTTATTTAGTACAGTGAGTCTTTCAGGACCTACAATTACATGAAGGATTGAAGAAATGGGAGATAATTTGCATCAGCATTTGCAAAATTCTGCAAAAAACTTTCCTATTTTTCCTTGGCATTCGACTAAATTAATGATGTTCTGGATTCTGCACAACTTCTAATTTTTATTTTTGGGACAAATGACTATTTTGAAGTCACTGAAGAGCTTGCTGCACTGCAAAGCATCAAAGGAACAACTACAGGAGAGGATATCTATGAAAAGGTTTGCCAAACTGTGAATGGTTTGGAGCTGGACTGGGCTAAACTAGCCAGTGTGGCAACTGATGGCGCTCCTAGCATGGTGGAGTCTAAGAAAGGAGTAATTGCTTGGGTGGCACCTGTGGCTGAAAGGAGTAGGGCGCCAGCCCCATATGCTGGAGGTGGCGGGTTCAACACAGCCCCAGCCAAAAAAAAGCAAAAAAAAAAAAAAGAAAGAAAGAAAGAAAGAAAGAAAGAAAGAAAGAAAGAAAGGAGTAATTGCTCATATTAACCAAGAGATGGACAAACATAACCATTCTCATCCACCGCCTCATTCACCAACAAGCACTATGTAGTAAATCACTGAAGTGGGACTCTATTATGAAAACTGTGCTATCTTGTGTTAACTTCATTAGAGCTAATACACTAAACCACAAACAATTTCAGGAATTTCTGTCTGAGCTAAATGTTGCCTATGAAGACATTCTGTACCACACAGAAGTCCACTGGCTGAGTCGAGGGAGAGTTTTGAAACATTTCTATGACTTACTTCCACAGATTACAGCTTTTCTTGCTTTCAAAAAACCAAGAAGTACCAGAGCTCAATGATGCAGAATGGAAATGGCACCCTGCCTTTCTGACAGATGTAATAGAGCAATGTAACAGTTTCAATGTGCAACTTCAAGGAAAGGGGAAGCTCATCTGTGATATGCAATCACATGTGAAAGCATTTGAAGTAAAATCAGGCCTCCTCATCAAACAAGTGAAGGAGGAAAATTTCTACCATCTACCCAAAACTCAAAATCTGTTAGCAGAAAAACCATTGGTTGCATTCCCAAAAAACACATGTGTGGATTCACTGGAAAAGTTGCAAAAGGAGTTCCAATTTATATTTAAAGAGCTTCAGCTCCATAAACAGGACATACAGCTTTTCCATAACCCATTTTCTATTGACATTGAAAATGTGGATACAATTTACCAAATGGAACTGGCTGAACTGCAGAATTGTGACTCTCTGAAAGATGCATTCAAGTTATGCAGCCTTCCTAATTTCTATGCATCTCTCCCCTCTGAGACATATTCTAATCTCAGGAACCATGCACTCAAAATGGCAACCATCTTTGGTAGCACTTATGTTTGTCAACAGACATTTTCCAGAATGAAACACCTGAAATCTCCAACCAGATCTTGTTATGCCTAGCAGTGACAAATATGGAACCGAACATTGACCATCTCATTAGCCAAAACAGGCCCATAGCTCCTATTGAAATACTGGTAAGTTTGTTGAGTTAACTTTACTTGTTCTTCATTTTAAATATTGTATTTGTTCCCATTTTGTTTTTTTACTTCAAAATAAGATATGTGCAGAGGGCATAGGAATTTGTTCATAGTTTTTTTTTTTTTAAACTATAGTCTGGTCCTCCAATGGTCTGAGGGACAGTGAACTGGCCCCCTGTTTAAAAAGTTTGAGGACCCCTGGTGTACACGGCTCACTCATGTCCCCCACAACAAGCTCAAAGGCAGGCTCCATGTTGGAGTGTTTCTGTTTGCATTCATTCCACACTTTCATTCACTCAAGCAGGTCTTGTATGTGTAAGGACTTGTTTCAAGGGCTGGGATCGTGAGCCAGACAACCACGTTTGCTTTGGTCCACTTCTCCAGCATAGCCGTGAGTGCATATGCACAAAGAGATGCTCAGTAAAGATCTCATGTGACTAATAATCAGAGCAACAGATCAGGGAACAAGCAGGCCTCAGTGTTGTGACTTGGGATGAAGAACAGCTGAATGGCTATAAGGCCTTTGGGAATTCTTGGGCTTCTGAAGCCACTGAAAGCCAGGCCTAAGGAGGTGGTATCTTTCTGGCACTGACACCAGCATTGTCCAACCTCCACTGCCTCCAAGTCCAAGGCGTAGCCACAACATCGGCCCACAGGCCATCATCAGATCCTTCTCTCTCCATTAATACCGGGGCCATTCCTGAGCACTTTTCCTCTCCCCACTGAAGTGGCCAGAAATCGTGAATTCACACTGCCTGACTTGCCAACCATGCAGAACCCAGAATTCTAGAAATTTTCATTTTGAAAGATATTAAAACTACTGAAGTTTCTCTCCTGAGGCTCTGATTACTCTGAGCTGGGCCCTTCCTCTCCTCCACTTCTATTCATGAGGGTAATTAAGAGCTGACTTTGAACATTCCCACAGGCCAGGCAGGGTTGTAAGAGCATTACTCACTCACGACAGACAACAGAGGCCATTAATAAACGGTTTACCTTGCTCTGCTCATCAGCATGTATGCTTTTCTTCTGATTTCTCTTCAGTACTATATTTCCTTTGTCAATTATAAAATCATTTCCTTGTTGCTGGAAATACACATCACATTTAGGCCAAGCTGTTGCTATTATCTTAAAAGAAAAGAAAAGTGTAAGTAACCGTCAAGTCTCAATTCCAGGTAATCATGATTCTCACTTGAAAACCTCAGGAATAAGTAAGGCAGATGATTTATAATTTTTTTGTTTTCTGTAAATATGAGAAATTTGGGGGTGGTTCTAAGATCACAGGTCGGGGTTTCTTTTTACAGGATGCTATACTGGCAAAATCCTAATCTGGGAAAACATTTGATCCTTACATACAGGTTTTATGATGTTTAAGAAAAGGATAAATGCAATGTTTAAATGTTAGATGTCAAGAAAAGAGTTGAAAGAACTCAACAACAGGCATGGCATAGAAATTCAAACCATTAGGAGACAGTGCAACTGTTGACAGTCTCCAGACCCGTTGTTCTTGATTCTTACAGTTAGTAGATTTGGGTCTTGTAAGTTCAGGTGAGAGCTTATTTCATATAGCCAAACTCCGCCAGCCAAAGTAAAGGAGAGAGAACTCACATTCATGCAACTCTGATTTCCTTGAAACACTAGTTTTTAATGGCCTTTTCTTTTTATCATCTCTTTAGTCCTTTAGTGACAATCTCCAGTTGTTCTGTTTCCCAGTTTTCCCTGCATCCTGGATATGGGTGTCTCCTTCATTGATAGAAATAGTCTTCGTTTTACAAAAAGGATTTTTATTTTATTTTGTAAATTTCAGATTCATATGAGTGTAGGAACGATTAGGTTATAATGTTCCTGTTTGTTAGGACAGGTCCCTGTTGTTGGTGTGCCCCTCACCCAGGAGGCGTGTCATATACCCTCCTTATGTTGTGCCCATTAGGTGAGAAAGCCCTGATCCTGTCCCGCCCCCTACTCCCCCAGCTTGAATTACACAGAGTTTATCAGATTTTTAATTTTATAGGCACCGCAGCTGTTTGTCATGAACTTGTAGCATGGAGGTCAGCTGTGGCCAGCTTCAGGAACCTTGTTTACTTTAGCATTTACTAACCTGACCCTCAGCCATGCTCTCTAACCAGCTCCCAGAGCTCTCTGTGGTAAGGACTCCGTGGATGGGTTGTTACTACGATCTTGTCTATTTGTTCTTTTCCTCCACTAATTGTGTTCATCTTGCAGCACAAAACCATAAATTATTCCACTAATATTATATGGAAAGTATATATTATGGAATCGGCACTTATACTATATTCAATTCTATGCTATCTTAAATTCAATCAATATTAGTTTGCTAGGACTTTAAACCATGTTTTCTCTACAAGTTGTTTCTGTAAGAAAGTAAACCAAAGCTTCCCCAAATGCACAGGAATCACCTGGGGCTCTTGTTAAACTGCAGATCTGATTCAGTAGTTCACGGTGGCCTCAGCGGCTAAAGAGCTCCCAGGTGATACACTATTTCTGGCCTGCAGACCGCATTTTGAGTAGCAGAGGCATATGTTGCCTTTTGAAGAGGCTCCAAAAAAGTTAATAATTCTTCTTGGTTCTCCAATTAGATTATCAAAACAATTATTCATAAGATTCAGTCTTGGGTTTACGTTCCTTCCTATTTCCATCTGCCACCTAGCTCGTCTCTCTACCTCTTCACTTAGATCCTGTCTGCTCCCATCTAGACTACTGCAGACAGTTCTTCCCTCCAACCTGGGCTTCACGTCTGTTAGATTAAGTTTGCATGAACACCGAGGACAGTCTTGGTGGATATCGTTCTCTTGCTCAGAAAGCTTCAATGAATTCTCATTCCTTAAAGTTCAGCCTCCTTGGTAGAAGGCTGTAGTTTTATTTTCCAGTACTTCTTCCCTATTTAAAATCTCCACTCTAGCTGTGACTATACCTGCATTTTCTCCTCTGAGCTGTTGTTTGTAAGACGTTGGCTAAATTGTCTTCTCATCTATTCCACCAATCGAAATCCTGTTGTTTTCAAATCCTAGGCCACATTATTCTACCTTGTGTCAAGCCCATTCACAAGGGATCACTCCTGACTTTGAAATCCTAGTACACTTGTTGACCCTCCTTGTCATATGGCACTGCCCTGTCCTGTGCCATCTTAAGCTATATACATGTACTAGCTACAGTAAAAACTCCTGGGACCAAGGGCCCTAACTAATCCCTTTCTATATTGCCCTTAGCCTGGAGCAAATGGGTGGGCAACATTTTAATGGGTTAAGAGCAAAAGTTTTGAAACCAGGTGTACCTAGGTTTCAATCCAGGCTCCCCCCATCAGGTGTATGATTTTAGAAAAATTACTTAACCTTGCTAATGTTTTTCTTCATCTGGATATTAGGAATGATAATGCTTAGGTTGTTTAGAGAGTTAAATGAGATAATGTATATAAAGTGCAAATTACAGACCATTAAATAAATGAAATAACACTATAGCAAGAGTGATAGCATAGCCAGCATACCAAAAAATTGTTAAAGGAATGTGCAAATAACTAAATGGTGCCCAATTTCAATCTTTTCTAATATAATTAAAGATCATGTTAGAACAAAAAGATCATGGCCTAAGAAGAGGAAAAATTATTCACATTATTACCTTTTAAGCACTTACTATCAATCCTATCTTCAATTTCCTTTCTTTTGTCACAGGTATTGCTTTCCAATCTTTTGAGGATGTTTACCTTGCCCTTGCCCTACTCTATGTCCTTGATATTTTTCTTTAAGCCATGGAGGGAGTAATAAAGATTCATGCCACGGGGACGTGACCTGCTAACAAATGAAACCAGCCTGGTGTCAGACACTCTACCCATAATCCCTGGTTCAGAGATGTGTTCACACACTCAATATTGTCCCATTTAATTGATAACAGGATAAATGTTTATTCAGTATTGCTGCATCACATAGTAATACTGAATAAATGTTAACAGTCCTAATTTAGAAAATTATGTTTGTTTTACATTTTCTTATCTAAAAATGGGAACTAAATATAAGTACCAATATTCCTTTCCAAAAGTTATCTTTTCAACTCCTATCATAAAGATGTGACATTAAAGACCATGAAGAACCCAGGTATGGGATTGCTTCGTTTTGGTTCCACCCCCTGCAGCTGTACACTCAGGGACAGTGAAAATCTCATGCTCTTGCCTCAATTCCAATCAGCAAAGGAGCAAATTCCAAGCCTCCTAAAGGGCATTTTCATTCATCCTCACCAGCAGCGTCCAGACAGGGAAGATTCCAGGAACAACTTGGTCACAGGAACCTGGACTAAGTCCCCCTGTTTCTTTATCTGTCCAAATTCTGCCTCTAGAATAGATTTCCATGTGCTTCTCTCTCCTTAAAGACTTTAACCTTGACTTATATTTCTTTTGCCATATTCCTGTCTATGGCCAGAGAACCACTCTTGAGACCCTACCATAAATGCCATGTTCACCTGTTCATTAACAAATATCTATAAAGCTCCTACCATGTATCAGGCACACTGTGCTAGTCACTAGTGCAACAGTGATGAATGCTAAACACTCCTCCCCATCCATAGCTTACAGTCTTGGGGAAGATAGAAAAGTAGATGTTCCATAAACATATTTAAGGGCCAGGCATGTAGGCTCATGCCTGTAATCCTCGCACTCTGGGAGGTCAAAGTGGGAGGATTACTTGAGGCCAGGAGTTTGAGACCATCTTGTCTGGGCACACAGAGACCCCATCTCTGCAAAAAATAAAAAAAATTATCTGGGCACAATGGGGCATGCTTGTGGGTCCAGCTAGTCAGGAGGCAGAGGCGGGAGGATCACTTGAAGCCCAGGAATTCAGGCAGTGAGCCATGATCATCCATTCCACTCCAGCCTGGGCAACAGCCGAGATCCATGCCATCTCTGAAAACAACATTTTATCTGTTTTATGTGATGGTTGCACTGAAAGGGCGAGAGTTATCTTTCATCACAATTTGATCCAATTCACGTTTAAGTGCCAGGCTCCGTTGTAGAACTGGGAGAGAAAAACAAAACACAGACTCTGCCCTCATGTATTTACATAACCTGCAGTTGCCAGAGATGACACACTCTGATCTGCATCTGCGGGCGCAACTACTCTTTTCCAGGTATGTCAACCACCATCTCACGTGTCACCGTGTGTCTTTACCGACGTGCCCTCGAAGGCGGTCTGCGGCGGAGTGAACAAAGCACGCACCTGAGGCGCAGGTCCCGGGAGGGCCGCGGCTTCCTCCGCCTCGTGGAGGTGGAAGTCCAGAGCAGCAAAGAAGCAGCCCGGGGCTGGGTCCGCGCAGCTGCGGCCCACGACGTGCGGGCGGCAGGAACACTGCCCGTCCCTGGAGGAGCACCTGGGGAGAGCACAGTTGGTCACCAAAAAAGGTAAAGGGGATGAGTGCAAGATCAGGGAGTGACAGGTTTTGAAAGTGAATCCAGTAGTCACTTCTTCCCCAGCTCTGAAAACGAGGCAAAGGAGAGAATTAGGAGCTCTCTTTAAAGGATGGAAAAAGCCTGAGTCTTTGGCAGGCCCAGTCACCTGTTTGTTCAGGCGTCTGTCCCAGCAGCTCGTGGGACACCCGGGCAGGAAGGTTGTCTACCTCACCTTTAGAAATACCTAAAGTAAAACAGATCAACGGGCTGTAGTTTACACCTTGAGGTCTTTGCTTGTCATGGAATGAAATTCTCCACCAATGAGTATGAGCATTTTAAAATAAAATGTGCTTTTGTGTGAACATAAGGACTACTGCTATATAATTACATCATTCTCTTTATCGACTTACATGTTAGAATAAGCACCTCCACTATCACAGTCACAGGGAGAACACCCACGGAGATGACTTCCCAGGCCCCAGTATCCGGCCTACAGAGAAAAAAGGCTCAGTTGATTCCAGCTATGAGGGTATCTGCTGCTGTGAGGTGTAATACTGAAATCACAATACAACTGCCACGTATCAAATGACCGAACAGTTTGAACTATCACAGCAGCCTGCCTTGCCTGCTGCTTGGTTAATGATCTCCAGACACCCATCTCTGATCTCCAGGACTTGAATTAAAGGGGACTCCTGGGTTGTCCAAGCATTGTGTCAAGTGGAAATGAAAGGGAGCTACATGATTTCTGCTAACAGCATCAGCCTGTGCTTGGGCTGGGTCCCAGAAGTCCTTCTGGGAGGAGAAGTTCTTCTACCAGCCTATTTGCATCTGCTTAATAAAACTGACAGGTCCCCTCACCACAACAATCCCTGGGGACTCTACATACGCATTCTGAAATGTTTGAGGGTGGAAAAAAATCAAGCAAACTAATCTGGAGATACAGGAATATATGTATCACAATTTAGTAGAGTCACTTATTTATATATCAGTTATTTGGCATAATGTGAATCCGTGTGAGAGACTCAACTCTGTGGTTGAAGACTTTCTCATCATTGCAACATCTCAACCTTTATGTAATTCAAACAGTTGGTGAGATACAAACAACTCTTTTTTAAGCCTGAAAACATTTAGTCTAAAATGCTCAGAAAGATACATCCTCTTCGAATCTCAAATTTAACATGCTTAGATAAAATTTAGATTCTTTTTATTTTTTAGAGACAGAATCTCACTTTGTTGCCCTTGGTAGAGAGCTATGGTATCACAGCTTACAGCAACCTCCAGCTCTTGGGCCTAGGTGATTCTCTTGCCTCAGCCTCCTGAGTAGCTGGGACCACAGGCGCCCGCCACAACGGCTGGCTATTTTTTTGTTGCAGTTTGGCTGGGGCTGGGTTCAAATCTGAGGCCGGGGCCCCACTCACTGAGTCACAGGTGCCGCCCCTAAAATTTAGATATTAATAGGCATAAAACTCTTATTATCTGTTTGTTGTGGTTGTTGTTATCCAGGTAAAATTTTGTGCTCTACTCATTAAGGTTTACTTTAAACATTGATGTCTTTGGACACAACACAGCAAAGGACTTTGGTTTAAGAAAAAATGACATGAACTGCCTCTCTCAGGATGTGGCTGTGGAAGCTCCCTGCAGGCCAGGGTCTGCCGTTATGTTGGCCACCTCAGGCTGGATCTGTGCACCTTGGGATGCACCTGCTGGGAGTCTGGGCTCAGTTGGGATGGCCAGCTCCCCCTTGGGGTGGGCCCTGCTCATCTATTTCCCTCCTGCAAGTAAAAGTGAGTTTGTATCACACCCCAGATAAGCCTCAGAAAACTGGGAAATGTCAGTCTCAGCTGCAGGTCTGTCCAAAATTATCTGATTTGGTGTTTTTGTTGATCCCGTAACCAAATGGTACACCCTTTTTTGTGTTACACATCCAAGGTCATAGAGATTGGTGTGGCCAATCTTCCCCTTTTATGTAAAATTTCTCAGTTACCTGGCCTGTCTTACATAGAGTCCCTTCCTCATGCCTCCTTCCCTCCTTTTCTGCCCCAATCTGTTTTTAGTAAAACAACTTAAAATATTAGCACACAACTATGTCCTCATACGCATATGTTTCTTATTTATCAGCTACATTTCTTCAGACACATCAAGGTCACTGTTCTTTTATTAGGTTTTTATTTTTTTTCTCTCCAAAATGTCATGGTGGGCTGCCAAGATCAGAGAACAAAGGAAGGAGTTGGGTTTGAATGTGTCCCCAGTGCATGACACATTTTTTATGGAGTGAAATGGTTTCATTCTGCTAATTTTAGAATATACATGCTCCGGTGTTTAACAAAGTCTGTCAAAAATCCAAGAGTTTATTTCTCACAGGAATCTAAAATACATTTAAAACTAAGGTTTTTTTTTTCTTTAAGAGCTCAACCAAAATATTTTTTAGGCAGAGAATGGTAGGAGATTGTGTGCAAAACTTAGAAGAAAGGCCCCAAGGTCTGGGGGGCCAACAAAAATGGGCAGATGAATGAGCGTTTATTCTACTGCTGGGCATTTTCAGGGAAGCAAAGGGTCAACCTACTGGCGTCTGTGCCTATGTTGGTTCAGCCCGATCCAGGGCTGTGCGGGTAAATGTTTAATAGGCAGCTCTCTGCAGGGATGGGGGAGACTGAGGTATAATGTTTGCTGATTTCTGTGGTTAAATACTCACACCACAGGTGTATTGAAGTATAGTAGGACAGGGAAAGAGATTAGCAAGACCTAGTCTCTTCTGCACAATGGCAACAGAAATCTGCATCATGACATAGAAGGCAAATTCCAGGCAAATACGTACAGTACATTCATCGCAGCGGGGCCCGGTGGCATATGACTGGCATAAGCACTGGCCTGTATCCATGTCACAGGTCGAGAGTGGCAGGCTCCCAAGGGGGTTACAGTTGCAGGCTGAAAGCACAGCATACACAGTTATTCTCATTCTTAATCCCCCCACTCTTTTAAATGTCCTTAATAGGTTACACTACAAGAAAAGCATAGCCACAAGAACACAGAATAGCCTGCCCTGCCAGGTTTATTGTCTGCCTGGCTGATGATGACTGAGCTAGCTATACCCTCACATGGGAATTCCTGGGCCAGACATGTCCAGTCTGATGGACGTCCAGTTCTGCTGGATGGCAGTTAGGAGGAGACAAGTAAGTGCAGGAAATTGTGCAAGCTGGATACTGGCACCATTAACCTGAGTGATCTGGGGCAAGAGTTTCTGAGCGTCACAGTTACTACTGACAGCTCCTTCTCTGGCATCTATTCTTCCTCTCTCTTCTGGCTTTTCTCTTTTACTGGCTTATTATTTTTTCTCCTCATTTCTCCCCTCCTTTTCCTCCTCTGAGTCCTGCTTACATTGGGGAGACTAAGAAATTCTGCTGCCAGAGCAGGCTATACCTTTCCCTGAGGGGAAACCAATGTTCATGGAAACAACCAGCATGTCCATCAGTGAATGAGTGAATAAATACAATGTGGTACATCTAGACAATGGGATATTGTGCAATATAATAACAGAGTACTGATAGAAGCTACCACATGGATGAACCTTGAAAGCATTATGCTAAGTGAAGGAAGCCAGACACAAAGGCCTCCCAAGATTCTATTATATTTGTATGCAATGTCCCTAACAGGCAAATCTGTCTGACAGAAGGTAGAGTAGTGCTTGCCCAGGGCTAGGAGAATGGGATAACAGGGGTGGTAGCTTAAGGGTATGAGGCTTTTTTATTCTTGAAAAATAAGATTTACCATCTTAACCATTTTTAAGTGTAAATTCAGTTGTGTTAAGTACATTCACATTGTTGTGTAAGCAATCTCTGAAACTCTTTTTATCTTGCAAAACTGAAACTCTAAACCTATTAAGCAACAACTCTCATTTCCTCTCCCCTCCAAGCCTTGACAACCACCATTCTACTGATTACTCTAGCTACCTCCCGTAAGTGGGATCATATAGCACTTGTCTTTTGCTGACTGCCTTCTTTAACTTAGCATAATGTCCTTCAGGTCATCTGTGTTGAAGCCCGTCTGAATTTCCTTTCTTTCTAAGAGTGAATAATATTTCACTGCTTGTATACACCACATGTTGCTTTATCCATTACCCGTCAATGGACACCTGGGTGACTTCCGCCTTTTGGCTATTGTGAATAATGCTGCTATGGACTGGTGTACAAATATCTCTCCAAAACCCTGCTTTCAATTCTTCTGGGACTATACCCAGAAGTGGGGTATCTATTTTGGAGAGAGAAAAATGCTCTAAAATTGGTTACAGTGATGGTTACACAGCTCCTAATCCACTAAAAATCATTGAATTGTACAGTTTAAAGGCTAATTGTATGGTACATGAATTATACCTCAGTAAGGCCATTATAAACACGCACGCATACACAAATGTTCAGCCTGTACTTGGAGGACATGGGGTTAGTCAGTGAACCAGGAAGAAATGTGGAGTGTGCAAAGGTGTGATGAGAAATTGGTTTGACTATATAATTCATTCTCATAGTTTTGTCATCAAACCCAAGAAGGAAAAAAAGAAACAAAACGAAACTAAGAAGAGCATTTTATTGGAGAAAGATTCAGCCTGAAGCTCTCTAAACATGCAAATAATCCACACCTCCTTATATGGGCAGACATATGGAGCACGATGCTGTGACCAAATGAAACTTTGTACCCAGCTTCCCTGCAGCCCATGCAGCTCTAACCCCTGTGATCTTATGGCCAAGGGTCTGCCTATTTAGCCTCAGAAAACTTCTGGAGTTTTTTTCTATTTCCCTCCCACTGCTCCCCTCCCTTGGTTCTTTAATTTTTTCTTTTCTTTGTCAGACAACATTTGAACCAGTACTAGGAGAGGCGTGAGGAGAAAAGGGCAAAAGTAATTGGAAGGAATAAAAGGAAACCTCCAGTTGAAAATTGCCTAAGAACGCAGCAATCTTGCAGAAGTGCATAATGTAATAAATGAATTTGTGTGTTTAATCCTCATGGGGCCATCTTTCTAAAGGTTTCACAACCCGGCATTGAATTTCTTGGCATTTCCCCCTGTGTTTGTTCCAGGGGAGAAAATGTGAACGCCCCCTGCTGGTCCTTTATGATAAACTCAGCAAACCACGGAGCGAAGTTCTCCACTGCTCCACTCCGGACCCTCCGTGATGCAGAGGGTACTGTATCATGTTTTGATACCCAAAGGCTGGCAGGACTCCTAGGTATTTCCAGTTACCCAATTCTAGGGCTAACAGAGATGATCCCAGGTTTTAAAGCACATCAGAGTTGGCAGCCCAGCCTCTGTAAACTTACGCTGACAGCCCAGGGGGTTGGAGGCGCTCAGGCCGAAGTGGTGGGGCTTGCACTGGTCACAATTGGCTCCTTCCACGTTCTCCTTACACAGGCACTGGCCGGCCACAGACCCTGATGTAGGATCAGGGTGGCTCACACAGATGCCACCAGACATGGTCCCATCAGGGTCACATTCACAAGCTGAGAACACAGACATGCATTGTCATAGTTAGTTGTAAATCC
This sequence comes from Loris lydekkerianus, assembly GCA_963574355.1. Lineage (NCBI taxonomy): Eukaryota > Metazoa > Chordata > Mammalia > Primates > Lorisidae > Loris > Loris lydekkerianus. The sequence continues at coordinate 13,044 of CAUYPK010014778.1, forward strand.
CAGGAAGCCTGAAATATAAGCCTAGCATTTTATGCACATTATAACTATCTCACTTTGTTTAAATAAGTAAATATGTTTAAATAATTAGGCCAATGGGCAAGGGCTGTTTGGAAATGTATCCCATATTTCTGGCCTTGGAAAATGTTGAATAACGCTGTACACATATATTTTAAAAGACTTTTAGATGATTCTAAAGCCCAAGGACCAGAGAAAGGCTGCTATTATGAAAATTGAATGTTAGGAATAGAATAATTCTTTTGGGGATGATGAAATGTTTTGGAACAAGATAGATGTGACGGTTGCATGACGTTGTGCCAGTGAATTATTGTTCATTTTAAAATGGTTAATTTTTATATAAGTTCCACCTAAAAATAGATCGAAATAAAGAAAAAGACTCTAAAGGTGAAAATAAGGCCAGTAGGCAAGTAAGAGTAGGATGTGTAACGACATACTCATATCATTACAAGGGCTGTGAGAGAGAGAGAGAGAAATTACACATGATGTCTGGTTCAAATCTCTGAACCAGTCAGAAGGGAAGTCTTTCCTTCTTTATCACAGGAAAAGTGACATTCATTTTGAGCCATCCTGAAAGGAACATGTGTAAGAAAGAAAGGGAAGGAACAGTAAGAAGTGTTTATATCCTTGTTTTCTATTTGGAATTCTGCAGTGAGGTGAAAGGTAGGAAGAAGTTTTAAGTAGAAATTTGAACAAGGCAAGGAAGGGATGTTATATGAAGAGGAAGGCTGGTAGTATGACTAATCCCAAAGGGTAGAACAAGAACTACAGCAGCAGTCCCCAACCTTTTTGGCACCAGGGACTGGTTTCATGGGAGACAACTTTTCCATGGACTGGCAGGGTGGGGTGGCGTGGATATTAGATTCTCATAAGGAAGGCACAACTTAGATCCCTGGCGAGTGAACTCTACCGTAGAGTTCGTGCTCCTAGGAAAATCGAATGCTGCCAGTGATCTGAAAGGAGGTGAAACTCAGACCATGATGCCAGCACGGGAGTGGCTGTGAATACAGACAAAGCTTCACACACTCGCCCACTGCTAATCTCCTGCTGCGTGGCCCCGTTTCTGACAGACTGCTACTGATCTGTGGCCCTGAAATTTTATATGAGAATGTTAATCAATCTTCTTACAACACACGTGGTCTGTATACACAAACATGTCTAGGTAGCCTGGGGGAAATTGGGGAGTCTTGTGACCATAGTTTGCTGCAAGCTCCTCATCTGCCTTTTATGAAAAAATTCCTTGTTTATCAAGTATGATTTCTTAATTCATATCAGGGATTCCTTCAAAAGCACTAACAAGTTAATATTAAGTGGTTGTTAGAAAACAAGACTTAGGCTGATTTATTCAAAACATTTTGAACAAATGTTCCAAATCTCTTTCCAGATTTCTAGATTATCTGTTTCAAGAGGTATCCTGCCAGATACCTGAAATGGCACTTGTGACTTTGGTATAGATGACAAGTGTGTTGGTGGGCATTAGATGACCCCCAAGTTCTCTTATACCTTTGTGGTACTGTGTTTTCAAGGGATTCTACTTTTAAGGAATGCAATAAACATAAAAAAGGAGTATCCTGATTTTAAGGAACAATCATGTTCACATTTATACATGTTTACTTTGGATTACTAAAAACAAAACATTCAAGTCTAAAACTATGTCAATGTAACAACCGTTTGTGTCAGAGAGTTTAGTGGAAAAAAATCCAGTCACACCAGTTGTTTGGTGTCTGACAGAATCTTTCAAGTTTCAATTGCTTGTTACTAGTTTATGAATGGTGATAAAATCTTACTATGGAAAAACAGCTTGGGTTCTGTTTAGTTTGGAAAAGTCACAATTTTCTTCAAATTAAATCCAGTCGCTTCCAGTAAGAAGGAAATAAACTGGATTCATTTTAGAAGTTACCAAAAAGGAAAAGCTCAGCTTTATTTGGGAGGTATTCCAAAGGATCAGTATTGAGTCCCAGAGCATAATTTAATTATGCACAGAAGTATCCTCTGGGAAATGGATGTGGGAGGGTAGATAGTAACTTTATTTTGAAATAAGTAAAAGTAAACTTATATCAGACCTTTACACATCCAGTAAAATCTATGTCATGGTCTTTTGAAGTCTAATAAAACCTCTTGGTGTCATATAATTTAATTCCAGCAAACTTTTATTATCAATGGTTGGGTTCACAAATCTTTGTTTTTCTGTATCAATTTTAACTATCTTAATTGTAGAAAATTTGAAATTAGACAACTCTTATGCCTGGAATCTGCTTATGTAAATATTTAGGGTCAAACAAGGACAATTTAGAGAAAACTTATATGAGAATGTTAATCAATGTTCTTAACACATGTGGTCTGTGTAAACAAACATGTTTAGGTAGCCTGGGGGAAACTGGGAGTCTTGTGATCATAATTTGTTGCAAGCTCATCTGCCTTTTATGAAAAAATTTCCTTGTTTACAAAGTATGACTTCTTAATTCATATCAGGCGTACTAGTTTTATTTCCTTGGATTTCTTCAAAAGAATTATCAAGTTAATCGTGAGAAGTTCTTAAAAAATAACACTTAGAGGGCGGTGCCTGTGACTCAAAGGGGTAGGGCGCCGGCCCCATATGCTGGAGGTAGTGGGTTCAGCCCCGGCCAAAAACTGCAAAAAAAAAAAAGACTTAGATTGATTTATTCAAAACATTTTGAAGAAATGTTCCAAATCTCTTTTCCAGATTCCTAGATTATCTGTCTCAAAACAGATTGTAGTTTTCTGACTCTACCCAAGAGAGCAATTTCAACGTCTTTTATAAATACATAGCTTTTAAAATAATAAAAAATGTTGGCCAGGAGTAGTGCCTCACGCCTGTATTTCAGCACTTTGAGAGGCCAAAGCAGGAGGACAGCTTGAGGCCAGAAGTTTGAGACTAACCTGAGCAGTATAGCAAGACATCATTTCTTTAAGAAATAAATTAAAAATAATTATGTGGGCATAGTGGCATGTACCTATAGTCCCATCTAGCAGGGAGGTTGAAAGCAGGAGGATTGATTGAGCTTAGGAATTTGAGGTTGCTGCGAGCTATGATCACAACCTGCATTCCAGCCTAGACAACAAACCCAGACCTTGTCTCTAAAAACAAAAAAAAAACAAAAAACAATAAAAGGTGTGTATGATTACAGATTCTGCAGGTTCTGGTAAAAATTAGAGGACACTTAGGAAATTGCTCTAAAGAAACGTATTTTTCTGAGAATTCAGTTTTGTCTTTCTTTCTTTTTTTTTCTTTTTTTTTTTAGATAAAGTCTCACTCTGTTGCCCAAGCTAAAGTGCCATGCCATCAGCCTAGCTCACAGCAACCTCAAACTTCTGGGTTCAAGCCTGCCTCAGCCTCTTGAGCAGCTAAGAGTATAGGCACCTGCTATGATGCCCAGCTAATTTTTCCTATTTTTGGTAAAGATGGGGTTTCACTCTTGCTCAGGCTGATCTCAAACTACTGAGCTCAAGGAATCCAGCCACCTTGGTTTCCCAGAGTGTTAGGATTACAGGTGTGATGCACCACACCTGGCCTGCGAATCCAGTTCTTATTATTAATTCTGAATAGGTCATGTGAGATAAATTTTATGCAGTCAGATACCTACTAAGTAATATGAACAAAACCACGTTATTGATATTTCTTCTATATTGTGATCATTTAAAGTTGGAAATCTAGAACACTGTATTCTGATGGCTACTAAATTACATTTTATAAGACTTAGTTTCATGTTATCATTCTATAACATTTGAAGTTACACTTATTTTTATAGCAGACACCCCCTGCCCCACTTTAATTATATTATTTATGTAGCCTAAGTAGCAGGATCCCCAGATATGGGAAGAAGCAATCCTCTCAGGGTGCGGGTGCCTGAGTGTTCTTCCTGAGTGCAGAATGTGAAAGGCCCTGTTTGCTTTTTGCCCAGGCCATTTCTCATATGCAAAACACTGTGCTTGCATTAACTTACAAGGTGTGCAGTAGCTACATGGTATACTTTTGTCAACCCTGTGGAACTTGGGGAAATGGGAACTCCGGCCAATACAATGATCTTGTTGCTTGTTGTGCCCTTGTTTATAAAGTCCTTGTCTTTGGCCTGGGCGTTTCATGTCTTCTGCCAGTATCCATGAAACAGTAACAGCCTAATTTGTTAGTCTGCAAGTAGAATAAAATCTCAGACCAGAGTTATAACACTGGGCATTGAAATCAGGTAGGAGTATTTTTCTAGGTGATAATGTACAGCAGTGATGAGACTAGAGTGAGATAACAAGGTTCCTATTGTGCAAAATTTAAGGACGTACTGGCAGGTTTGTGCCTTGCGTACTGGCACGCAGCAGCCTTGCATTTCCATAACCCTGACAGTGAGTCCTTAAATTTTGAGACCCAAGTACTTTCTTTGCCTCACTCTAATCCTGAAGACTTAATTAAAATAATGATGAAATATGATTTAAGTAGCAAAAATGAAAATGTGACAAAACCAAGATTAGCAAGAACTGAAGTTTGACAAAAACAAGTGTTAGCAAGGACAGGGAGTCACAGGAACTCTCATCCACCATTGGTGTGAGTGGTAATCAGCCTATCCACTTAAGGGACAATTCAGTATTATCTCATCAATTCAAAGAAATCCATACTCCATGGCCTAGAAATTATACTCCTGGGTACATCTCTTTGGGACAGTTTTTGCACATGCGTCCAAGGTCACATATACAAAAATGTTTATTGCAGCATCAGAACAAAAATGGACAAGTAAATTTTATCATGTTTATAGGAAGGAATTCTATACAAAAATTTAAATGGAAGAATTAGGGTTATTGATATGGACAAATCTAAAAAATATAAAGTTTAATGAAATACCAAGTTGCTGAAGGGTGCATGCAACGTGGTATCATTTACCTAGAGTTTGGAAACATGTCAACATAGGTGTAATGTTTGGCATAAAAACATGCATGAACGTGTAAAAGAAGCATGGCAATGATAAATGTCAGATATGTAAGAGTGTTCACCCCTAGGAGCGAGAGTAGACACAGGGGGCGGATGTGCACCTGCTCATCAACAGCGCCTGTTTTGTTTTATTAAAGAACCTCTTGCAGGCAATAGGCTAAGATGTTAAGTTTGGCAAAGCCGCTGGTAGATACAGGGTGTTTATTATATGGTTCTCTTTTAGTTTGTATACGGTCAAAATATTTCATTTTTAAAAGTTGAGGTTAAAGATGCGAGATTTTTAAAAGATTTTGTTGTTGTAGTTTTGTTTTTACAGCAAGTTAAAGACATTTTAACAGCAAAGCTCAGCGGGGGACAGCCAGTCAAATGCTGTCTCCCAACTTTAGTTACTGCTCCAGCTGACTTCCCTGATACTCAGGATGTCACAGCGGCACCTTCTGAAACCATCCCTTCCTTCTGGTGAAATCCAGAACGATTTCCCCATTCACCGGGATCAGCTCGCTGCCAGGCTGTAGGCACAGCCGTGTGGTCCCTGGACGGCCCATTTGCAGCTCCCTCGTTGCCATGGTCCCCTCCTCTGCCAGCAGCCAGGAGACCCAGCAGTGCTGGACCCAGACCCGGGCACTCACGGGCGCACGCGTGCCGATCCGAGGCGGCCCTGCGCGGGTCCCGGTAGAAGCCGGGCCTGCAGCGGTCACAGTGCTGGCCCTCCGTGTGGTGCCCGCAGGCCTCACATACGCCCCCGCTGCGGCCGCCGCTCGCCAGGTACGCGCCCAGGTCGAAGTGACAGCGGTCCGAGTGGCCGTTACAGCTACACGCTGGGAAAGGACAGGAGAGTTAGTTACCCAGAGGTGTGCCCAGGCACCCGCTCATCCTCGGCCACCTCCCGCCACTCTGCGCACCGGCTTCTAGGGCAAAGGTCCTTCCAGCTCTGATTCTGCTTATACACCTTCTAAAAAATGTGTCCCCGAAACGTTTATCAGTAGGTAGTTTTTAAAATCAAGTGAACAACAACAATAAGCCATCAGGCGCTACAGGAGAAGCCAGCGAGCACAGTACTGAGTACGCCCACCTGCCTACGCCCTGATATTCCAGTTTTAAAGATTTGCACGAAGTTGTGCCTGCACTAGGACTGTCACATAAGCTGTCCGACCCAAGGCCGCCTGGCCTCTCTCCGTCCCTGGGGGCTGCAGGCCGCTCACTCTCCTCTGGGCTCAGCCAGAGGGCGCTAGGCCAAGGCCATCTCTTTGGAGACATTGTTTGTCTTTGTGGTAATGTCTATGGCTACGCTGTTTGCCGTACTGGGTTTTTCCCTGTAAACAGACTAAGGCCAGGCTGCATTTTGCTGAGTCTCCTACGCTGTGACTCTCACGCATGGGGTTTTCCATTAGTGCTCATGTAGAGACCTTTCATTCCCTCAACTCCTATTCCTGAGTCTGGGAAAAGAAACAGAATATTAAGTTTGTTAGGAAGTTCATCAAAATTCAAAGGCAGCAAACATGTTACTCAAAACATAAACATCTTGGCTGTGCCCTGTAGCTCAGTGGGTAGGATGTTTGCCACATATACCAAGGCTGGCGGGTTCAAACCCTCCCGGGCCTGCTAAACAACAATGACAACTGCAATAAAAAATAGCTGGGCAATGTGGTGGGTGCCGGTAGTCCCAGCTACTTCTGAGGCTGAGGCAAGAAAATGGCTTAAGCCCAAGAATTTGAGGTTGCTGTGAGCTGTGATGCTATAGCACTCTACGGAGGGCAATGTAGTGACACTCTGTCTCAAAAAACAAACACACAAACAAACAAAAAACCATAAACATCTTATTAGCCTAAATATTTTGTTAAAAAATACAATAGCCTATTAAACTCCACCCTAGACTTTGTTTTCCTATAGACAGGTCTACGGTCATGTTCATGGAAGATGTCATTATTCAGGAAAGTAGTAGGGATCTCTGTGCCAAATCTAGTCTTCACCAAATCCTTGAAGTTGCACCATTGCCACTGATATTGCCTTTGTGTGGCTTTGCCCCTCCTCTGGAAGGGTGCCACACAGCATTCAAACTGCTTCTTTTTAAAAGTGAACATTAATTTGTGGTATGAGAGTTTGAGAAGTTGGTGATTCTCCCATGTGAGCTGATGGGAGACATTATCACAGCTAGGAAGCTGTGGAGCTAGAAGCCACAAATTCACTACTTTGGTGTCTAATGTTCTTCAAAATGAGGTGAAGCACAGAGCACTTGGTTCACACAGAGAACAACTTTTCACCCACATCTGCAAGCGTTATCCTGGAGGCCTGCGGCTGGCCTCCAAGGAGCATCCTGGAAGAAGTCCTTGCATCGCTCACAGTTCCGACCGTCTGTGTTGTGCTGACAGACACACCGACCATGAACCTGTGTTGTGCAATAAATGGAGAGTTCAGAGAGGGCTTATCTTTGGGCAAATTGGGGCTCTTTACGTGGAAATTGAAATCCCAGGTCATGGGACCTCTCTTAGTCTTAGTTTCCCATATGTGAGTTGTGATACCAACCTTGACTATCTACTATTATTATTTGCTTAACTAGCTTTTAAATTTTTTAAAGTTTGATAAGTTCAGTGAACAATAACTTTTTTTGACAATTCTGAATTCTCATTTCAGGGCAGCACATTGTAGCCCTCCATAACGTGAGGGACAGGATGGAGAAGGGGTTTGTGTGGGTGGGGAGTATAAAGGGGGTGGTTTAGGAGCATACATGAAAACATGGAGGTGGAACAGGGGAAAAAGCTGAAGAAAGACATGTGATTCTTTGGGTTTTTTACAAAAGGCTCTAAATAGCCCACATTCAAAGAGAGAAGCTCTATTTCCGCTGAAATATAGAAGTAGTGGAATGGGGAGGCACAATAGCATCAACATCAACATCAAGCCTTATGTGATTATGCCTTATAAGTAGTTTGAATTGATTCAGTAGAGCTCTACATAAAAGTACAATTCTTCTGCAATACTAATCTTTCAAGGCTACTCCTCAAAATGAGAGGGATCTGGAGTATTAAGACACAAGTATTCACAGAGTAAGAGTGTCACTGGGATTGACCATTTTTATAATATCTGATATTGCTGAAACACCTTAGCATTGACAACAGGGGCTTGTACACAATGGGCCGTCAATAAATTTCTGTGAGATAATGAACATGAAATTATCGTTCCTCCTGATCAGATTTCTATTCTCTATAAAACAAACAAAAGAAGGCAAAGTGAAGTACCTTGAAGTCACAAATCATAAATTCTGCTCATTAGTTCAATGATGTCCACCTGAGGGAGAATCCACACAGGGGCTGGGAACCTGTGACCTTAGGGTCACCTGTGGCATTCTGTATTCTTGAGTGCCTTTAGAAGGAATCCAAATTTTACAGAGGAATTTTAATAAAGTGATTTTTTTTCTGTAAAGTTTGGATTTGGTCAAGGGGCCACATTTGGGGATCTGGAAGGTCAAATGTGGGCTTGAAGTACACTTCTCCACCCCATACCAGGACCATGAAGGCAGGTAGTCAGCTGCTTATTTTGGATTCATCACTCACCATTTCAGGAGGGCTGAAAACATCTCCCCGCATCTGCTGTGTAGGGCCACATTCACTAGCGTGGCCATTGCAAAAACACCTTCCTCGAACAACCATCTCATACAGAGCATAGTAGTATTTATCAAGGGATTCATCTTGTCTCCTTCCAAGTTCAGTATCCCCGAGGGTATGCAGTTTGGTAAAGTTTATCCTCAGGTTTGTCAATGTCACAAGATCTAGACAAAAGAAAATAATGAGAATAATGAATCAAAGTGCATTTCAGTGTTGAAAAGGCCTATATCAAGTTCTGAAATAGCATCAACTATACAAAATCTCCCTAAAAAGAAAAGCCCAGGACCAGATGGCTTTACGTCAGAATTCTACCAAACATTTAAAGAACTAGTATCTATATTACTACACCTCTTCCAAAATATAGAAAAAGAAGAAATATTACCCAACACATTCTACAAAGCAAACATTACCTTGATCCCCAAACCAGGGAAAGACACAACAAGAAAAGAAAATTATAGACCAATATCACTAATGAATATTGATGCTAAAATACTCAATAAGATCCTAACAAACAG
>CAUYPK010014779.1:0-17897 GCA_963574355.1 Loris lydekkerianus
GGAGGGGAGTGGGGCTTTGGTTTGTGCCACACCTTTTGGGTGCAAGACATGACTGTAAGAGGGACTTTACCTAAAAAATGCAATCAGTGTAACCTGGTTTATTGTACCCTCAATGAATCCCCAACAATAAAAAATAAAGAAAAATAAATAAATAAATAAATAAATAAATAAAACCTCAAAGAAAAAAACAAAAAGAAAGAAAAGAAGATATACAAATGGCCAACAGGTACATGAAAAAAAGTTGAACATCACTAATCATCAGAGAAATGCAAATCAAAACCATAATAAGATGTCATCTTACTGCAATTAGAATCACTGTTATTAAAAAAAAAAAAAAAAAACAGAAAAAATTCTGGCAAGATGTTGGTGGGAATGTAAATCAGTACAGCAACTATGATAAACAGTATGGAGAATTCCCAAACAACAACAACAAATAAAACCAAAACTAAAAACCAAGAAATTTAAAATTAGAACTACTATATGATCCAGCAATTCCTTTACCGAATATTTATTCAAAGGAAAATAAACCAGTATATCAAAGGAAGACACATACTTGCATATTTATTGCAGCACTGTTCTTACTAGCCAAGTAATGGAATCAATCTATCAATAGATGAACGAGCAAAAAAAATGTGGCATATGTACACAATGGAACATGGTTTGCCCGTAAAGGAGAACAAAATTATGTCATGTGTAGCAACATGGATGGAACTGGACATTATTATATTAAGTGAAATAAGCCTGCCACAGAAACACAAAAAGCACATATTTTCATACTTATGGAAGCAATAAAAAAGTTCATGTCATGGATGGAGAGCATATAAGGATAGATACCAGAGGTTGGGAAGTGGGCATGTCTGAGATGGGATAAAGAAAGGGTGGTTAATAAATACAGGCATTCAGTTAGATTGAAGGAATAATTTCTAATGTTCAATGGCAGAGTAGGTGACTGTAATTAACCACAACAGTGTATCGTATATTTCAAAAAAGCTAGAAGAAAAGACTTGACATGTCTCCAACACGTAGAATTAATGAAGACTCCAGGTGACAGACATCAAAAGTACTCAGACTTACCATGACAAAGACTATGCATGTAACAAAATATCACATACCCCATAAATATGTACAAATGTTTGGGATCAGTTAAAAAATACAAAAAGAAGAACACTAGACAAAGAATAAATAAATAAAGATAACATTTATTCAAAACAATCACAAAAATGATTGGGCAATGATACCATATGGGTAACTGTTAGCAATGTCAAAATAGATGGGAGAGAAATTGGGAATACTTTTTTGTAAGATATCTGTTCTACATATGAAGTAGGATAGTTTTATTTGAAAATGGACTTACAGGCTCAGCGCCTAGCTCAATGGCTAGGGTGCCAGCCACATACAGGTTCAAATCCAGTCCAAGCCCGCCAAACAACAGTGACAACTACAACCAAAAAATAGCTGTGCATTATGGTGGGTGCCTGTAGTCCCAGCTCCTTGGGAGGCTGAAGCAAGAAAATTGCTTAAGCCCAAGAGTTGAAGGTTGCTGTGAGCTGTGATGCTACGGCACTCTACGCAGGGCAACATAGTGAGACTCTGTCTCACAAAAAAAAGAAAGAAAGAAAGTGGACTTCTATTACAGTAGAACCTCTCTAAGTTAACCACCCAAGGTGAACTGTAACACTGATCAACATACAGAGGTGGTCCACATAAGGAGCTAGGCCTTCTGTACTGACACATAATGTGGTGCCTGGTCAGTCTGTGAAAATTAGGTCAACTTAAGAAGGTGGTCAATGGACGGCACCCAGTTCAGTGAGTAGGGCGCTGGCCACATGCAATGGGGCTGGTGGGTTTGAACCCAGTCTGGGCCTACTAAAACAAAAAAATAGCCAGGCATTGTGATGAGCATCTGTAGTCCCAGCTACTAGGGAGGCTGAGGCAAGAGAATTGCTTGAGCCCAGAAGTTTGCAGTTGCTGTGAGCTGAGACACTACAGCGTTCTACAGAGGGTGACATAGTAAGACTCTGTCCAAAAAAAAAAAAAAAAAAGAAGGTGGTCAATGTAGGGAGGTGGTCAACTGTTGGGGATCTAGGGATTGAATACTCAAATAAAATTTGAAAAGATAGGAAAAGTAAGGGAAAAATTAAACAAAGAACAAATGTAAACTTTGGAATATGGAATTATCATGAATATAAAAGGTTAACATATAATGACATAAGGGTAAATTCTCCCAGATGACATTATATCCTAAACATGTATTCACTTAACAGAGCATAAGTCAAAAACTGATAAAAATGAAAGGAGAAATAGACAAAACCATTGTAATAGTTACAGACTTCAACACTTCATGGTAATTGATAAATCAAGCGGGCAGGAAATTAATGACATAGATGAACAAAATAGCCCTATCAATCAAAATTATGTAATTGACATATAGAACACTCTATCCAGCAACTGCAGAATGTTCCTTCTTCTCAAAATCACACAGAAAAGTCATCAAAATAGACCATTGTAAAACATACCTTAACAGGGTGGTGCCTGTGGCTCAAAGGAGTAGGGCACCAGCCCCATATACCGGAGGTGGTAGGTTCAAACCCAGCCCTGGCCAAAAACTGCAAAAAAAAAACAACAACAAAAAAAAAACCTTAATAAATTTAGAACAATAGAAATCCTACAAATTATATTCTCAGACAACAATAGAATTGAACCAGTAATTGATAACAGAAAGCAAGCTGAAAAAATGCTCAAATAAAATCATACTTCTAAATAACCTTGGACAAAGAGGAAATGTCTCACTGAAAGTCTTTAAATATTTTGAATTAAATACAAATGCAAACAGGATAATCAAAAGTTGTGTATACAGCAAAAGTAGGACTTACAGAGAAATTTATAGTATTAAATATAATATGTCACAATGTATTTAATCAAGACCTTATGCTTGGATATTTATTTTTATTTTTTAAATTACTTCAGGCATACAAACAATGCTACACTAAATAAGTTATTTCTTAATTAATTATTAAAGTCTTTAACAAAAATACCTAAGAGTGTAGTGGTTGGTTAAGCATATGTATAACCTTTTTTTTTTTTTTCTTTTTGAGAAAGTCTCACTATGTTACCCTCGGTAGAGTGCTGTGACATCACAGCTCACAGCAACCTCAAACTCTAGAGCTTAAGTGATTCTCTTGTCTCAGCCTTGCAAGTAGCTGGGATTACAGGTGCCTGCCACAATGCCCAACTATTTTTTTTTGTTGCAGTTGTCATTGTTGTTTAGCTGACCCAGGCCAGGTTCAAACACACCTGCCTTGGTGTATGTGGCCAGCACCCTACCCACTGAGCAACAGGTGCCACCCTATATTTATAAACTTTTAAAACATAGTACTAAATTGCCTCCCAAAAATAATATGCCAGTTTGCACGCATAACAGAAATGCATCCTTCTATCAAGATCAAGTATTAGGGCAGCGCCCGTACTCAGTGGGTAGGGCGCTGGCCATGTACAGAGAGGCTGACAGGTTCAAACCTGGCCCGGGAAAGACAAAAACAACAATGACAACTGCAACAAAAAAATAGCCAGGCAGGCACCTGTAATCCCAGCTACTTGAGAGGCTGAGACAAGAGTGTCTCTTAAGTCCAAGAGTTTGAGGTTGCTGTGAGCCATGATGCCAGATCACTTTACTGAGGGTAACATAGTAAGACTTTAGACTCTATCTCAAAAAAAAAAAAAAAAATCACGGATTAAATATTAATTTGTCTTTACATTACTGTGCTATGGCCACTGAGGCTGTAAAATTTTAAGTTTATGATTAGAAGTATTTGATCTTTTATAAAACACAAAAAAGCATTGAGGCCAGACACAGTGGCTCGTGCCTACAATCCAGAACTTTGGGAGGCCAAGGTGAGAGGAATTTCAGACCAGCCTGGACAACTTAAAGAGACCTCCATCTCTTCAAAAAAATTAAAAAATTAGCCCAGTCCTGCTCATGTGCACATGGCTGAGGCATGTGTAGGAGGCTGAGGCAGGAGGATCGCTTGAGGGCAGAACTTTGAGGCTGCAGCAAATACCACTGCACTGTAGCCCAGGTGGTAGAGCAAGACCCTGTGTCTAAAAAGAAAAAAATGGAATAAATTGTATCTTTTTTTTTTTTTTTTTTTTTGAGACAGAGCCTCAAGCTGTCACTCTGGGTAGAGTGCTGTGCCATTACAGCTCACAGCAACTTCCCACTCCTGGGCTTAAGCAAGTCTCTTGCCTCAGCCTCCCACATAGCTGGGACTACAGGCGCCCGCCACAACACCCCGCTATTTTTTTTGGTTGCAACTGTCATTGTTGTTTGGTGGGCCCAGGCTGGATTCGAACCTGCCAGCTCAGGTATGTGTGGCTGGTGCCCTAGCCACTTGAGCCACAGGTGCCGAGCCGGAATAAATTGTATCTTAAAGAATGTCCCTGGAACAGCCATTCAGGTAAGGATTGGGGTGGAATGGAGCTAAAATAACATGGGATTTGCTCTTCCAAGCCCAGATTAATTGTCTTCACAGTGAACAGCAACAGCATCTTGAAGAAGTCACTTTACTTTCTCGAGTCTCTGTTTGCTAATCTGCAGGTTGGGGATAACTATAACTAATAATAATAATATGTATTCCATCTACTCTTTTTGTATATTATAGAAATCGTATGAGAAAATATAATTCGAAATGCTTTGCAACCTCTAAGTATTTAATAGCTTGTAGATAGTTTTTTCTTTATTCCAAAGGTTGCTATTTTTAAGTCATTTTTATATTCTCTCTTACGGAATTACCTGCAAAATCCACTTATAGGAAAATATATCTCAATAATTAATAGTAATAGCTTTATTTTTCACCTAAGTATATTTTCTTCACTTATCTATTTTATTAACCATATTTCCTGTGTCTCCAAAAATCAAATATAACTAGCATTCTATATACTCTGAAGGCAAAACCATGACTTTAGGTAAAATATTTCTAAGTGTTTAACTTGCCAATGTTGTGACATTGAAAAGAAAATCACTCATCTTCATATATATCTGGGTTGGTAGTGATTATAGTTGTTTCTAAGTTATTCACACAATTTTATGGTCATGTTCCCTAACATAGGTCAACTTATCAATGTAATTTCATTTCCATTATCTGTGCTGTCTTAATCCATTCTAGCTACTGTAACAAAATACTGTACACTGGGTGTCTTATAAACAAGAGATAGTTATTCCTCATGGTTTTGGAGACTGGGAAGTCCAAGATCTAGGCATCAGGAGATTCAGTGAAGGTGGTGAAGTGGTGAAGGACCACTTCCGGGTTCATAGATTTAGATTAGCACCTTCTCAGGGTCCTCATAGAGGGGCAAGGCAGCTCCCTGGGGTTTCTTTATAAGGGCACGGATCCCATTCATGAGGACTCTGCCTAATACAATCACCTCGCAAAGACATAACATCCTAATACCATCACCTGTGGGATTAGGATATTTCAATATATGAATTCTGGATAGACACAAATACTTAGACCATAGCAAATGCTTATGTTTTACTTTATTTTATGTATGAAGTACAAAGAGAAGGGCACAATAGAACAGATAAAAAAGATCCAAAGCCGGGCAGTGCCTGTGGCCCAGTGAGTAGGGTACCGGCCCCATATACCGAGGGTGGCAGGTTCAAACCCGGTCCCGGCCAAACTGCAACAAAAAAATAGCTGGGGGTTGTGGTGGGCGCCTGTAGTCCCAGCTACTCGGGAGCTACTCGGGAGGCTGAGACAAGAGAATCGCCTAAGCCTAGGAGTTGGAGGTCGCTGTGAACTGTGTGACACCACGGCACTCTACTGAGGGTGACAAAGTGAATCTCTGTCTCTACAAAAAAAAGAAAAGAAAAAAGATGCAAAGCACAGATACTGAACTGTCCTCTTCAAAACGGTCAAGATGGTAAATGTTATGTTATGTGCTTTTTACCAACATATTTAGCAAGACACATAGAGCTAGATCATAAGATAAACGCTGATTGTGAACTCAAGAACTGAGCTCTTTCTACTAATGTTTCATTACCAAACAATAAAAAGTCTGGAAAGGAGCTAAGAAGTAGTCACATTGCCCCCACTTGAACATACTTGTTCTCGAATATCCTATTAACATCATCCAGACATAATGCAAACCCAAAGCCCTTTCTCCACCTTCACTCTATCCCCAAAATTAGCTAAGTTCAGTCAACAGTAGGAATATAAAATCTCTCCTTTATAATATGTTACAAGCAGAACTGCCTTTTATTACAGTGGTTGTAACCTGCCTCCCCCAAACTCTACTGTCCTCTTTTTGATAGGCATAAGTTGAGCAATTATTCTAAACTTGTAAGGCTGAACATCGTTCTGTTGCCTTGTATTGCAAATATAATTTCTATGACTTTGTCTTGATGCACAGGTTTTAGCAATTACTGAGGATTGAATGATGCACATGCTACAGACGGATGTGTCATAATAGCTTTAAACCACCAGAAGGAGCTCTAAAGCAGACTACAGGGAAATGTTAGACTTGCTGGCAAAGAGGGAAAAATAATGTATGGTCTGCAGATGGAGCGTTTAAACCACATTAAAAGTTAATAAAGAACTACAGAGTGGCTGAGGGAGTTATAACACTAAAATGTCTTCAGAAGACAAAATACAAGTGCCTAAAGGCATTATGTCAGTACTGTGTTTAGGGTTTTTTTAAAGGGGAAAAAATACACAAGAAATATTGATTCAATTAGTGAAGCCAAACAAGGCATAAGATTGTAAATGAGGGTGAATTTACACGGAGCTTCTCAACCCCTCCATCTGCCAAAATAGTCCTTTTAGTGGAGTCAGCTTTACACACTAGCACTGGAAGATGATTCCAAAGATGATGAAAGTTTCCCTTCCTCATATATCTCTCTTCAGATTCACCTCTGATACCCGAAATTCTTAAGACTTGCATTTACCTTAAGAATTTTAATTGTCTTAACACTCTTGATGCCTGTAATTGAGTGAAGACTTTTTCTTAACTTGGATGAGTGACATTGATTATTAGCAAGATTTAGCTTAAATGGCTTAATCGTAACTATATATTATACTAGGAAGGCAAGAAGGCTTCAAGGATTAAAATGATAATATTTTTTCATTGTGGGGAGGCGAGAGTGTCTATAGCCAGTGGAATATTATGTTGGGGAACCTGACAGAGCCTTGGGCATTGGTGGGAGTAGAGTAGTATCAACCACAAAGTATTAAGCCAGAAGTAAAAACAAAACAAAGCAGGGCGGTGCCTATGGCTCAAGGAGTAGGGTGCTGGCCCCATATGCTAGAGGTGGAGGGTTCAAACCTGGCCCCAGCCAAAAACAAACAAAACAGACATCGCTCCCCCCTAAGTCTGCTCAGGCTTCCATAACAAACTGCCATACACTGAGTAGCCTAAACCAGCAGTCCCCAACCTTTTTGGCACCAGGGACTGTTTTCATAGAAGACAATTCCACAGGGGCTGGGGGCATGAGATGGGAGGTGAAGCTCAGGCTGTGATGCTGTGCGGCCCAGTAGAGGTCCACAGCCTAAGGATTGGGGCCCACAGGCTTAAACGACAGAAATGTATTTGTTCACAGCTCTGGAGACTAGAAATCCAATATCAAGGCACCGGCAGGGCTGGCTCCTTCTGAGGCCTCTCTCTCTCCTCTGCTTGTAGACAGCCATCTTCTCTCTGTGTCTTCACATGTTCTTCCCCCTGGGGGTGTCTGTCTGTGTCCCAATCACCTCTTCTGATAAGGACATCAGTCATACTGGATGAGGGCCCACCCTAATGACCTGATTTTACCTTAATCACCTCCGTAAAGCCCCGTCTCCAAAGACAGTCACGTTCTGAGGTACTGGGAATTAGGGCTTCTGCACATAAATTTTAGAGAACACAATTCAGCCTATGACACTCCCTTCCTTCCCACCATTGCTCAGACTTCTTAAAATACCACAGGGCTGGCTCGGCACCCATAGCTCAGCAACTAGGGCGCCAGCCACATCCACTGGGGCTGGTGGGTTCAAGCCCAGCCTGGGCCTGCCAAACAACAATGACAACTATAACCAAAAAATAGCTGGGCGTTGTGGCGGGCGCCTGTAGTCCCAGCTACTTGGGAGGCTGAAGTAAGAGAATTGCTCAAGCCCACGAGTTTGAGGTTGCTGTGAGCTGTGATGCCACCTCACTCTACCAACGTAGTGAGACTCTGTCTCAAAAAAAAAAAAGAAAAAAAATTTTCCTCACCAGAGAGTGGTGAGAGTCAAAGGGGGTGATTAATGGAGACAAATGGGCACAGTTTTTCCCAGGCGTAGACAGAAGTCCTTCTAAGTTTGCGACTGCGCTAGAGAGATGAAGCCACATTCTTCAAACAGTCAGCAAGACCCCTTTTTGACCTAACACCTGCATCTCATCAGCAGAGCTCTTTTGAGGTAACAGGAGCCTGAGCCACATAGAATTCCTGGAGTCCATCTCAACCTATGCGTGAATCGGTAGCACGTTTTGAAACGACTATTCCAACAATATTGGACCATTTGAAACAAATCAGGAAGGTAAAGAAGCCGGATGAATGGGTTCTGCATGAACTAAATGAGTCATTGAAACATTGCCTGGAAGATGGCCTGCCTTTGTCGTCACGATGTAAAGGCAAACCATCTCTGCACTGTATTGTGTCATGTGATGAAAAATGGATTCTTTCTGACCATCCCAAGTGTTTGGCAATTCCTGATGCCTCTAACAGGAAAAAAGAAAGAAATACTAAAACAGGGAATCTAAAACTATTGTATGGGACGGCACCTGTGGCTCAGTGAGTAGGGCGCCGGCCCCATATACTGAGGGTGGTGGGTTCAAACCCAGTCTCCGCCAAACTGCAACAACAACAACAAAAAAAATAGCCCGGCGTTGTGGCAGATACCTGTAGTCCCAGCTACTCGGGAGGCTGAGGCAAGAGAATTGCCTAAGACCAAGAGCTGGAGGTTGCTGCGAGCTGTAACGCCATAGCACTCTACTGAGGGTGACAAAGTGAGACTCTGTCTCTAAAACAAAACAAAACAACTGTATGTTTTAAAATATTTATGGTAATAAGCTTCAAACACATGGCATCTGCCATGAGTGCGTGTACAACCTCAATTGCAGAGAGGCCACAGTCCAAGCTGGGGTTGTAATGAACTCGAGACCAGGGCCTTCTGCCACAAGCACCTCACTGCCAGTCTGCACTCAGACTTCATTTTTTGCAGGCCTTTCCCCCACCACACATGACAATTCATTAATCTCTCAGGTCTCAATTCCAACAATACCTCCTTAGGGAAGGATTCCTCCCCCAGCCCCCCGCTGTGTGCCCTGTGAGAGGGTATTTGATTGTGTCACACACACCCAGATTATTTCAGTCACATGATCTCATGGAACCCTGTCCTTTATCTTTACAGCAGTGACCACAAATGGGTTATTAAGTACGAAATGGTCAATTTCCTTAAGTACTAAGTTTGATAGTTGATATGTCTGACATTTCACTTTGACGCTTCTGTTTAAATTCTTATTGTGAAGGTACAGCCTCATTCTTTCACTTGTGATTATCTTTCAAATTTTTTTAAAGCAAATTTTGTAAGAAGTCAAAATGTCATGTTATTTTCAAATGTGAGTTTCATCATGAAGCCAATGCACCACAGACATCTCAAAATATCAATAAATTATTTGGGAAAGATGTGGCTAATAAACACATGGTATAGTGATGGTTTGAGAAATTTCATTCTGGTGATTGGAATGAATCTTGAAAATGGGCCATGTGAACAACCTGAGACTAAGGTGGATAATGACCAGCTAAACGCTATAGTGGAAGGGAGTCCATCTCAACCTATGTGTGAATCGGTAGCAAGTTTTGAAACGACTATTCCAACTATATTGGACCATTTGTAACAAATCAGGAAGGTAAAGAAGCCGGATGAATGGGTTCTGCATGAACTATATGAGTCATTGAAACATTGCCTGGAAGATGGCCTGCCTTTGTCGTCACGATGTAAAGGCAAACCATCTCTGCACTGTATTGTGTCATGTGATGAAAAATGGATTCTTTCTGACCATCCCAAGTGTTTGGCAAAATGATTGGATAAGATGAAGTGCTGGATCCAATCTGAAAACCAAATATTTATCAAATAAAAAAAAGCCAGTGGTGTCTGGTGGTCCAGCACTGGTATTATCCACTATAGGTTTGTGAAACCTGGTCAATCCATTACAGCAGACGCCTACTGCAACCAGTTGGATGAAATGATGAGATGCTGGTGATAGAACAATGGATACTGGTCTACAGAGACAAGCCAATCTTCTTGCAAGACAATGTCACCCTGTAACACTGCTCAAACTATGTAAGTGGCACTTGGAACCTCTGTCACCTACCATATTCATCAGACCCTGCACCAAGTGACTACTCGTCCAGAATCTGAGCTGCTTCTTCTTCTTCTTTCTTCTTCTTTTTCTTTGACAGAGTCTCAAGCTGTTATCCTGAGTATCGTGGCATGATAGCTCACAACAACCTCCAACTCTTGGGCTCAAGCAATCCTCTTGCCTCAGTTTTTCTATTTTTAGTAGAGACAGGGTCTTGCTCTTGCTCAGTCTGGTATCTAACTCATCAGCTCAAGCAATCCACCTGCCTCAGCCTCCCAGAGTGCTAGGTTTACAGGCATGAGCCACCATGCCCGGCCTGGGCCACTTCTTGAAAGAAAAAAATATTCAATTCTCAACAAGCCGTGGAAAACACCTCTCCTGATTTTTTCACCAGTCACTCTCAGGCTCCTTCAATGCTGACATACACAAGCTACGGTTAAGATGGCAAAACTGTGTTGATAGTTTAGGCAAATACTTTGATTAATTGATTAATTGTATTCCTTCTTGTTTGAGATATAGTAAGCAAAACTTTTGGGCTCGGCACCTGTAGCTCAGTGGTTAGGGTGCCAGCCATACACACTGAGGCAGGCGGGTTCGAACTCGGCCTGGACCTGCTGAACAACAATGACTGCAACAAAAACAACAACAACAACAAACAAACAAACAAAAAATGGGCATTGTGGCAGGTGTCAGTAGTCCTAGCTACTTGGGAGGCTGAGGCAAGAGAATCACTTAAGCCTAAGAGTTAGAGGTTGCTGTGAGCTGTGATGCAACAGCACTCTGCTGAGGGTGACATAGTGAGACTATCTCAAAGAAAAAAAACAAAACTTTTGATTTGAAATCAGATGTTTCATATTTAATGATCCAATAATCAAATAATTCGCTACATAACTTGGTGTCTCATCTCTGTCCCTCTTCTGGAAGACAGATCGCCTGCTAACAAGAACCACGTCTGTCTTACTCAACCTTCTATCCCCAGTCTCTGGCAAGGACTGTGGCCTGGGCATGCACTCAGTAACTACACGTGAGCCAATCTGTGAGTGAATTTAAGGTGAGTGTCGCTGTTCAGGACTCAGTCTTCCAGGCACAGACTTCCGGTGCTCTCTTCTGTCAATGTCAAGACAAAGTATATCTATTACACTTCATTTACTGAAAAGTAATCCTGCAAAACCTCAATGTTTGAAATGTCCATATTGTACAAGGTCTGACATTTAGATTCATAAAGTCACCTGAAAAAAAAGTGCTACATACCCCATTGCTGAATATCACTATGATCGCTTCCAAAGTAGTGGAAATCTATGCACTGATGCCAGCGCCTAGTCCACCCTTCAAAGCAATTTTGGAATGGCCAAAAATTCTTTTTCTGGAATGGCCATCAGAGCTGTCATCATATTACCCTCGATGTTCTGAATGTCATCAAAATGTATTCCTTTCAATATTTTCTTTATCTTCCAGTAAGGAAACAAGTCTTTGGGGCCAGATCAGGTAAGCAGGGAGGGTATAACAATACAGTTATTTGTTTACTGTCTTTTTCTGGAATGGCCATCAGAGCTGTCATCATATTACCCTTGATGTTCTGAATGTCATCAAAATGTATTCCTTTCAATATTTTCTTTATCTTCCAGTAAGGAAACAAGTCTTTGGGGCCAGATCAGGTAAGCAGGGAGGGTATAACAATACAGTTATTTGTTTACTGGCTAAAAGCTCCCCCTACAGATAGTGATGTGTGAGCTGGTGCATTGTCACGATGCAAGAGCCATGAGTTGCTGGCTAGAAGTTCAGGTTGTTCTGTCTTTTTCCCACAGCCTTTTCAGCACTGTCAGATGATAAATGTGGTTAATTTTTTAGTTGGTATAAATTCATAATGAATAATCCTTCTGATATCACAAAAAAGGTCAGCAAGTCAGCAAGAGTCATTTTGACTCTTGATTTGGACTGACAAAATTTTATTGGTCCTGGAGAATTGGCTGACTTCCTTTGTGCACTTCATTGCGTTGTTTCAGGGTTGTATTGGTATACCCAAGTTTCATCACCCGTGATAACAAGGCACAGAACATCGTCTTGCCTCTCCAACAGTTTTTGGCAAACTCTGACTCTTCTTTGCTTTTGTCCACTAATGAGCTCCTTTGGGACCATTTTTGCACATATCTTTCTCATGCCAGGATTTTCACTTAAGATTTTTCTAACTGTTTTTCTATCAATGTTTACTTGATCTGCTGTGCTTCTCATAGTCAGCTGATGATTTTAACCCACAATTTTGTAATGTTTTCATCAGTTCTGCTGGTTACTGGTCACTCTGACTCCCCCAGTGATACTTCTGGAAACTATATCATTTATAGGCAAAGTCATCTCTTAGAAAATGTTGAATGATTTGCAAACAAGAAAACATTTTCTAGATATTGCACTCTTTTAGTGGTTTAATTATTACAGTGGCAACCTTGAACAATAGAAATATATACATTATTTATCCCATTTTTCATGAAAAATTTATTTATGAATAGAGAAACAGAGACCAGCTGCTGGGGACACTATTGCCAAAAAGCAGCCTTTTAAAGGTGGCTCTTCGTGTAATCTGTGGACAGAATATATTCTCTATGTTATTGTTTTTTAAGGTAGATAGCTCACCCAGAAGAACTGGCAGCCCAGTTGATTGTCAAGTACCAATTAAAAATCATAATGAAAGCACAATGAAATCAATCACATAGTTCTTAATGGCTCAAGTTTACTCTGGTAAAATTTGAAAATAAAGAACCTAGCACGTACCCAACACAAGAAAAATAGATGAGCTGCTTCCTGAGGTCCACACACATTAGAATAATCTGCAGCTAGCCTAAGGAAATAGGAAAATATTCAAGACCTGGGCAACTTACTCATTTAGCAAACATCTACTCAGTGCCTGTTATACAATGAGCACTGTCTTAGATGTGGCAGTGAAATATGGCCTTACTGCTGCAGGTTACACGCTGCTTTGGAGATGGGTCATCCCAGAGCAGCCTTGATGCTGACCTGCCTTTCTCTCTTGCTTGCCGCAGATGTTTCCTGTGGCTGGTAATATGTTCCTGTGCTGAGCAGAATCACTGGCATTACCTTGTGTTCCTTGCCTAGTTTAGTGGCATCACTGTGGGAAAGGCCAGGCAGAGGGAAGAGTGGAGGGCAGGCCTTGGATCAGCCAGTCTGCCCAAGTGACCACTCAAGTGTCCCAAGCTAGACACGCTCTTTCTAGTCTCCGTTTGCCAGGGGTTATCTTTCTAAAATATAGGATTGATCATATACTTGACTCTCTTTTCCAATTCCAACTGTGTCTAAGCTGGTCTGACACACAGGATTCAGTGCTGGTGAAGGAAGAACTTATTGTTGGACATATTCCAAGAGAAAGGGACACACCGTGCCATGCAGGGCCACAGGGGAAGCCCCAGTTTGGGTCGGGAAGTAAATCATGGATTGGGGGGAAGCTGAGACTTTGGTGGGATTTCTGTGGGAAAGGCAAGGCAGAGGGAAGAGTTGAGGACTGGCAGTTTGAATAATTCTGGGCTGTGGGGTGCAGGGGCTGCCCCTAGTTGTCTGGTGCCTGGACCTGGGATGGTTTAGGGCAGAGATAATATTGGCTTGGTGAGTGAGTGAGATATGGTGGTGGGCAGAGACACAACCTTGGATAGGCCAGTCTGCCCAGGAAACGTGAGCCCCAGGCACACTGTCCACCACCCCCAGGAATCAGCAAACCCTGAGAGGCTCCCTCTGCCCGGATCTATAAGACTCCTGAGAAAGGTCAGCACATCATGAGATACTGCAAATTTTTAAATTATAATTAGTTTAAGTCTGTTCTTGGCCAATTGCATAAACTCTAACCTCATCATCATTCCTATGTCAGTGCCCAGAAATACCCTCTGTCACTCCCCTACCTGTGTACTCTGCAGCAAACCGCTGTGACCTTTCTGCTCTTCCCAAACAGGCTGCAGTCTCTCATAGACCTGTCTTGCATGTTTCCCTATGTTTCCTCCGCTGTGGATACTTTCTTCTGTCTCTCTAGCTAAAATCCAACTCATTTTAAGGCCTATGTCATTGAACTTGGCAGAAGAAAACTGCTGCTTCTTCTAGGCTTCCATGGTCCTCTGCTCATGTCTCTGTTGTAACCCTTACCACCTTGGTTACATTTAACTGTGTACATGTCACGTCTATTTGCTCTGCTAGATTATAAATCCTTTGAAGATAAGCAACTATTTTACTTTTATCTCCATATTTCCAATGTCTGATATAAACCTTAGCATAAGGTAGGATACAGAGTAAGTATTCGTCATATGATTCTAGAATGAATTCCTTTGTTCCATGTATATTTGAGAAGTTGAATTGAAGGAGGGTTTGGGTGTTCATGCAACCACACTCTTACACACAGCTGAGTCTAAAGCTTTGGACAGCATGTGATTATAAAGTATTTTAGTACATTCAAATGGAAGAATACATATATAGACACTTGTTTACATTGGGATTCTTTGGTTGCAAGCCCCAAAACTGGGTTTGGGCTTTGGCTGACTTAAGGAAAAAGGAGATTATCTGAAAAGATATCAGAAGCTCACAGACTCCATGAACAGCCCGGAAAGGTGGGCTTGAACAGGCAGGAACTTAGGTAACATGGAGACTAGTGAAGAAGGATTATGAGAATGGTATGGTTGCAAGAACAATTTTTCCTGGGCAGTGCCACTAGACTAAATCAACTCAGCCATTTTCAGTATCTGAAAGATTTCAGATACTTCAGTATCTACTCAAGATTTAAATTTCATGGGTGGTGCCTGTGGCTCAGAGGAGTAGGACGCCGGCCCCATATACCGGAGGAGGTGGGTTCAAACCTGGCCCTGGGCAAAAACTGCAAAAAAAAAAAAAGATTTAAATTTCATGCGGGTTACATCAGTTGGCCATCTTGGGTTATGTGCCCAGCTGTCAGCTTGCTGAAGCAAGGAAGTTTGATAAGCAAACAGTTATGAAACACTATATCCAGTGAGAAATAAGATAGTCCTCACAAGGAAATCAGTGTTTTATGGGAAGAGGCACTGGACACTAGCTGCCAAAACCCCACAAGGATCTTTTCCACCTGTGTCTTAAAATCAACTTTAACACCATAACAATTGTTATAATTCAATCATTATTAACTTCTATTATTTATAATCTATAGCCTCTCACTCAGAACAGACCCTTAATCCAATAAAAGAGCTTTTTTTATTTTTCTAAACTACTGACTTATGAGACAGATCGTGTCGCATGACAGGACTTAGTGAAGGGCGGTAAAACAAACGGCCAGCGGCGTGGTGGCGTCAGGGAGTCCAGGCCATCACCATCCATCCAGATCAGCTTCAGTCCTGGCGGAACGGCATGAGGCGATGACGACCTGCCATGGCCACCTCCGGCCAGCCCCATGTCATGGCCCATTTGGCTCCTGCATGTAGCTGCCTGCGTCTGAGTGTTGAGAGAGTCTTGGGCTCAATTAACTAGCATTAAAATACTGTTCTAAAATCATAGCCAGGGAACATGATCCTTGGGAAAATATTTGAAACATCTACCCTGCTGGGTAGAGAGGGAAAATTAAATTATATAAAATAAATTCCCAGTTCTCCATATATAAACTATCTACATTACAAATCATTAACTGAAGAACAGTTGTATGTCACCGTGGCCATGACCATGACCCAGTTGGTCTGGACATGGCAGTTGAAAAATTATATGGATAAGTAATATGTTTCTCAGATTATTTACATTTCGTACTTTATCAAACCCACAGGAATAATGTTTCCTAAACTTGAGGCTCTATTTTAGCTAGCATATTACTCTTGCTGTGTCAGATATCTCTTCAGCCATGTTACAAATGTCAAGTCTTCTCATGGGCTATAATTGTGAGCATCACTAACTTTGTTAGTGGCTATTTTCTCTAGAATGGTCCCAAAACTCTTATACCAATCTCCATTCATTTATCTTTTGTCTTTTTTCATGAGGTATTTTCTTTTGTAGCAAAGAGTCAAAATGTATTACCTACAATAAACAAAATCTCTTTAGATTAAAGTAGTACAATTCAGGTTTCTAATAATAATGAGAAATCTGATTATTCAAGTGAATAACGGGGATTGTTTTTAAGTGTGATATTTTTGTTTTATTTTATTTATTTATTTACTTATTTATTTTTTATAAATTTTATTTATATTTATTTATTATTTATTTAGAGTCTCACTATGTCTCCCTCAGTAGAGTACTATAGTGTCACAGCTCACAGCAACCTCAAACTCTTGGGCTTAAGCGATTCTCTTGCCTCAGCCTCCCGAGTAGCTGGGATTACAGGCACCTACCACAACTCCTGGCTATTTTTTGTTGTATTTGTTAAAGTTGTTTGGCAGGCCTGGGCAGGGTTTGAACCCACCAGCCCCAGTGTATGAGGCCAGCACCTTAGCCACTGAGCTACAGGTGCCAAGCCAATAATTAAAAAAAAATTTTAAAGACAGAATCTCACTCTGTCACTAAATCTGGAGTGCAGTGGTGGAATCATTGCTCATTGTAACCTCAAACTCTTGGGCTCAAGTGATCCCCTCACCTCAACCTCCTAAGTAACCACAGGCCTGTGCTATCATACTCCATTAATTTTTAGGAATTATGTTTTATAGTATGGAATCTTGCTAAATATTGGTCAGACTGGTCTTGAACTCCTGGGCTCAAGCAATGCTCCTACCTCAACCTCCCAAAGTGCTAGTATTGCAGATGTGAGCCACCACACTCAACCTAAAGTATTATAAAATAACAATAATGAACCAATTACCCTTTAAAAATAAATAACATATTCACATTAAAAACCATATTTCTAAAATGAAATTAATTAGGAGAGTGGCATGCATTATTTTACGTTTTGATTTTTTTATTTTTTAGTGTCTGGGTTAATAAAGTCGAATTCTCATAATCAGCTTCTGATCTATGTCACTTTGGTAGAATTATATGAAGAAAATCCAGCTTTGGGCGGAGCCTGTGGCTTAAAGAGGTAGGACGCCAGTCCCAAATGCCGGAGGTGGCAGGTTCAAACCAAGCCCTGGCCAAAAACCACAAATAGCCTTCTCAGATAATTGGATATTACTGTTAGGTATCTCCCTGAGTGCTGAGTGCTGGGATTACAGACATGAGCCACTGCGCCTGGCCCCAATTCCTCAGGTTGCTCCTCCCTGAAGTCCAGTCTCACATCTTCCCCTTTCCCCTCTCTCCCGTCCATCCTCTTTCTTACCTCCCCGCTCTGTTCTCCTCTCTAGAACAGCAGTTCTCAGACTTTGGTGTTGTAGCAGAATCACACGGCTTGTTCAAAACACAGATTACTGGACTTACCCACAGAGTTTCTGATTTTGTAGGTCTGGAGTAAGACCCAATAGCTGAATTTTTAATTAAATGTTATTATTATTATTTTTAAAGAGTCTCACTTTGTCCCCCTCAGTAGAGTGCCACAGTGTCACAGCTCACAACAATCTCCAACTCTCGGGCTTAATCCATTCTCTTGCCTCAGCCTCCCAAGT
>CAUYPK010014780.1:0-21263 GCA_963574355.1 Loris lydekkerianus
GTGCTTGAAATTGGTCTGTTCAGGAGTTCTATTTCTTCCTGGCTAAGTCTAAAGAGAGGGTGTGATTCCAAATATTGATCCATTTCCTTCACATTGTCAAATTTCTGGGCATAGAGTTTCAGGTAGTATTCAGAGATGATCTCTTGTATCTCTGTGTGATCAGTTGTTATTTTCACTTTATCATTTCTGATTGAGGTTACTAGAGGTTTTACTTTTCTATTTCTCATTAGTCTGGCCAATGGTTTATCTATTTTATTTATTATTTAAAAAAACCAACTCCTTGTTTCATTAATTTTCTGAATGATTCTTTCATTTTCAATTTCATTGATCTCTGATTTGATTTTGAATATTTCTTTTCTTCTACTGGGTTTAGGCTTAGATTATTCTTCTTTATCCAATTCCGTAAGATGGCTTGTGAGTTTGTTGATGCACTCTCTTTCTGTTTTTCAAATGTAGGCATCTAAAGTAATACATTTTCCTCTGAAAACTGCTTTTGCAGTATCCCACAGGTTTTGGTAGCTTGTGTATTCATTGTTGTGCTCAAGGAAGTTAATGATTTCCTGTTTTATTTCTTCCTGCACCCATCTGTTATTCAACAGAAGGTTATTTAATTTCCATGCCTTTGTGTGGAGTCAAACATTTTTATTAGAGTTGAGATCCACCTTTAGTGCCTTATGGTCTGAGAAGATACAAGGTAAAATTTCAATTCTTTTTATTCTGTTGATGTTTGTTTTGTGTTCCAGGATATGATCAATTTTGGAGAATGTCAGATGGGGTGATGAGAAGAATGTATAGTCTTTATCTTTGGGATGGAGTGTTCTATATGTGTCTATCAAGCACAGTTGTTCTAGGGTCTCATTTAAATCTCTTATATCTTTGTTTAATTTCTGTTTAGAGGATCTGTCCAGCTCTGTAAGAGGAGTGTTAAAGTCCCCTTTTATTATGCTGTTATCAGATATCATATTGCTCAGACTGAGTAAGTTCTATTTCAAGAATCTGGGAGCATTTGAATTGGGTGCATAAATATTTAGAATTGAAATGTCTTCTTGTTGTATTTTTCCCTTGACCAATATGAAGTGACCATCATTGTCTTTTTTGACTTTATTTGCTTTAAATCCACATGTATCTGAAAACAAGATTGCGACCTCGCTTTTCTTCTGAATTCCGTTTGCCTAAAAAATTGACTTCCAACCTTTAACTCTGAGTTTTAATTTGCCTTTTGATGTGAGGTGTGTTTCCTGCAGACAGCAAATAGATGGCTTGTGTTTTTTAATCCAATCAGGTGATCTATGCCTCTTCAGTGGGGGATTCAAGCCATTGTCATTTATTGAGATAATTGATAAGTGTGGTAGTTATCTATTCAGCTGATTTTATGAAAATCCATTGCTTAGTTTTGTTTTTTGCATCATCATGGAAACTAGATTCTGTCCTTTAATTTCTGGGTGTTTACTTTGTTGAAGGTCCATTTTGATGGTCAGTGTGTAGAACAGGTTGAAATATTTCCTGTAAAACTGGTCTTGTTGTGGCAAATTTCCTCCGTGTTTGCATATCAATAAAATATTTGATTTCTCCATCAATTTTGAAACTTAGCTTAGTGGGATATAGAATTCTGGGCTAGAAGTTGTTCTGTTTAAGTAGATTAAAGACAGGACCATTGTCTTCTATCTTGAAAAGTTTCATTAGAGAAGTTCCCAGTCACCCCGATGGATTTGCCCCTGTGGGTCAGTTGGTGCTTACTCCTGGCAGCTCACAAAATCTTTACTTTTGTCTTGATTTAAGATAGACTCATCACAATGTGCCTTGGAGAAGCTCTATTTGAATTGAGGCAACCAAGGGACCGATATCCCTCTGAAAGGAGTATGTCAGAATCTTTGATGATATTTGGGAAATTTGAATTTATAATATTCACTAGAATGGCTTTCATTCCTCTGGGGCATTCCTCTTCCCCTTCTGGGATCCTATAACTTGTATGTGTGAATGCTTCATAAAGTCCCATAGTTCTGCCAGTGAACATTCTGCTTTCTCTCTCTTCTTTTCTGCCTCTTTTACTATCTGAGTTATCTCAAGAGCTTTGTCCTCTACCTCTGAGATTCTTTCTTCTGCATGGTCTAACCTGTTGCTGATACTTTCTATCGCATCTTTAAGTTCCCTAATTGACTGCTTCAGTTCCTTCAGCTCTGCTATATCCTTTCTATATTCTTCATATCGTTCATCTCTTATTTGATTCTTTTTTTGGATTTCCTTTGGTTATTTTCTACTTTCTTAGCAATTTTCTTCATTGTTTTTTGATTGCTTTCCATTTTCACAGCAATTTCCTTCATTGTTTTCATCATCTGTATTTTGAATTCCCCTTCTGTCATTCCTAATATTTCTTTATAGGAGGAGTCCGCTGCTGTAGCTACCTCACAATCCCTAGAAGGGATTACTCTGAACTGGTATTTCATATTACCAGAATTTTTTCTGCTGATTCTTCTTCATGAGTGCTTTCTTGTATCTGTTTTCTTACCCCGATTATCCTTTCACTTCTTCTTGCTCTTTAAAGTTTTAATGAGTTCTTTTGGTATGGGACCAGAAGGATGAGAAAATTGAAAAGCAAGAAGGGAAAAAAGATTTTAAAAAGAAAGAAAAAAGAGAAAGAAGAGAGGAATAAAAGGAAATATTGACAAAAAGAAGAAAGGCAACAAAAGAAAGAAAGAGGAGTAATATAGGTGTATAGTAGGGTACTATGACCCAACCTTGAAGAACCCCAACCTCTGGGGGTGCTGGGTTGGCTGATTCCCTTGAGGTCAACAGCTCTTTGCCAGCCAGATCAGACACAGTACCCCACCTCCACCAGGTAGAGAGAAAAGCCAAAAATACTATAAATTAAACCAAAACAAACAAGCAAGAACCCTTATGGGATAACATTGGGGGGAGGGGGGAACAAATAATAGGGTCAGAAACACTGACAAAAATGAAATTCTAATTGTTAAAGAAGGCAGAAATAGAAGATTGTATTTAAACTATAATAGTGAAAAAAGAAAAGAAAAAAAAGAAAAGACAAATGCCAAGGAAAAATGTTGAAATTAAGAAAAAAACAAACAAACAAAAAACAAACAAAAAAACCCACCAAAATCAAAGAACCAAAGATATATATCTTGCTAAATATTGTCTGGGCAACAGGTGATCTTCTGAGGTATAAGATGTTAATCACAATGTTGATACAGCTGTAGGAGATGGAGACTGGAGGCCTCTGCTGATCTCTCAAACCCCACAGGCTTGAGAACCCAAAAGTCTCCTCAGCCCACGTAAAAGATACTCCAAACTATGAACCTTGGCCAAGCAGAAGCTTAACCCTGGGATCTCTCTTGGAGTGGCTGCCTGCTAATCCAGTGCACCAAGTCCGGACTCCCACTATGCCCTTGAGGGCCAAGGCTATTGATCTGCAACACTGGAATCTCTGTACTTCTCCAGCATCTCAGTCCCCGCTTAGGGCAGCTCAGTCACTAGATTGCTCGCCCAAGGTCTCCCGGCTGATCTCCGTGCTGCAATACATAGGGGCAGCTCTCCCACGGCAGCTGTGCTGGCAGCCCACAGCTGAACGATATTAGCTCTTTTCCAGCTCAGCACCTCAGACCGGGTCCCCAGACAATGCCCAAAGTCTTCTGCACACACCGGCCCAAGATCTCCCAAGGCAGTTCAATCGAGTGCCCAAGTCCAAGAAAACCAAAACAGCCCACAGGTAAAGCTTTTCCTGCTTGCAGTCTCGCTGTTGCTATGGGTACAGCTGCAGGCAGCCTCCAACTGAACAAACACACCTACCACTTGCCAGATTTTCCACCACTTCTGTCCTCCTCGTGGGGTCCAGAAGTCTTTCACCAGGTTCCTGTGTCACCAAAGGGAAGCCTCTGGGCAAAACCCACTGGCCAGAGATGCCTGGAGTCTTCTCTCGCCACTCTCACTGTGCCCGGCTGCACCAAGTGTTTTCTTTCTCTGAAGGTGCCTGATCATAGGCAGGGACAGGAAACCGGGTTACTGTGCCCGAGTTCCCTGAGAGCATCTGGTAAGGGAGGCTTATTTCCGAAGGGCTAGAGAACAGATGGTTGGAAGCCATTTGTAGACATCATGGTGAGCAAACCCGACCTGCCCAGGCTGCTTCCCTTCACTCAGGCCCAGCCTGGGCTTTCCCTGCTAGGAGCACTTGTCTAGAAGAACAAAGGTAAGGAGTAAAAATACATCTCACCTCCTAGGCACTGTGTGTTCACAGACCCAGGGACAGAAGAAACCACAGCAAACACACCACACCCACCCAGGCTAGCAGCTGACAGTGGGTGCCCCAGGCCAGCGGGAGTGGTTTCCTCCCGGCCACTCCACTGCACCTCGTCACTCTACTTAGGGGAACTCTCCCAAGTCCAGGTGTGGGGAGGAGCCTGCCTGGGGCCTATCTGAGTCCTGAGGGGACATCTAAAGGGCAGTCACAGCCTCCTCGGTTTGGTTTTAATTAGAACTGGAAATTACATTTCCTACGGGCATCTTGTCCTTGGGCCAGAGGTTGGTTTTGGTCCCTCTGTGTGTGTGTGGGCAGGCTTGTGTGTCAGTGAGTGGGAAAGGGGAAGAAAAAGC
Source organism: Loris lydekkerianus (assembly GCA_963574355.1). NCBI lineage: Eukaryota > Metazoa > Chordata > Mammalia > Primates > Lorisidae > Loris > Loris lydekkerianus. The sequence goes on from CAUYPK010014780.1 coordinate 4,603, forward strand.
TCTCTCTTAGACCCTGCTATCTAAGCATTTCACTTATCCCCAACTTTGTGCCAGGTAGAATGTTCCTTAGGATTTCAGTGTGAATTAGTATTCTTCAAATACACATATGCACGTACATGTACTTGCACACACACGTGCACACATCACATGCACACACATGCATGCATACACACCATGTACAGGAAATGTGCATTTGCACACACGTGCACACACATGCACACAGCACACACAAACCCATATTTCCCCTGTGCTCTCCTTCCTGCCGTGCCAGGTCTCAGGTACAGCCAGTTTGGAGGGTTCAATTTTGAGCTCTTTTGCCCAGTCTCCAGGAGAGCCAGAAATGGCTGGACCATGGGTCCTTCCTTCTCTCCCACCCCGCCTCCCTCCTGGTGGCTTTCTTCTGTCCACAGGGCAGGCCTCAAGAAACTTGGGGGGCTGGGGGCGAAGGAGGAGGCCCCCCACCCTGGCAGCAGGATGGCCTCCAGGCTCTTGGAGAGCCGGCCAGCCCACAGCAGGGTCCTGTGTACTCCGGAGAGATTTTCTGTGAGTGCTGCTCATCTGACCTGGGAGTTAATCAAGCCCTCATGGATAGTGCATCTGTCTTAGACATTTTCTAGATTACAGATAGTCCATTAACACCCCACATTGTGACTCTGTAGACAGGGCTCACTTTCCTGTCACCCAAAACTATTGGCAAAGGGCCTGTGTTATACTCTGCCCTGCAGCCCTGTCCTGCCTCAGCTCTTCCTGCCCCAGCAGACTGGGGAAGAGGAACAAAACATCAGCCAGTGAGAAGCCCTGAGGCTGCAGGGCTGGCACTGTGTGTGGGGAGCCTGCATTTTAGCCTCATCCAGACTCCAGGCTGATCTGGGGGCTGGTGTGGAACAGGGGTGGGGAAGCTACGTGTTCATCCTGGTGAAGGTCACACAACAAGATGGTGGGGTGGTATCTAGGAAGATGGGATTGTAACGTGGGCATCTGCCTTCAGCCCCTGTGACCCTGCATGGTGATATCCCCAGCACTGTGCACCTGAGTCACTAGGCATTTGCTTTCATTTTATTTAGGTTGCCCAGCTCCACCTCTGCAGGGCTCAGGAAAGACCCTTTTTGCCGACTTATTTCCTTTCTTTCTCTCTCACTTTCTAAGAAGCACATTGCCTTGCCCCAGAGCCTCCGTTGGATCTCCAAATGGTGGTGTTGCCCTCTCCACTTCAAGCATACTCAGGAACATGTGGAAATAGTCTGTCTTTCAGACTGAAGACCATGTGCACCAAATTTTCACAGAGCTGATCTGAACGCAGATAAAAGTGAGAACCCCGGAGGGGGAGCAGGCTGTGGAAGTCCCATTGTGCACACTATAATTTAATCATCGTGTGCCGCAGAATTTCTTTGCATAAATTACAACCACAATGATAGCATCACTTTCACAAAAGGTGGCCTCTAATCGATTTGCCTCTCCGAGCGATGGCTGGGCCTTCAAAGCAGAGGAGCAGAGCTGCGCAGTCTGAGAGGGCCGCCCACTGCACCGGGGCTCCCAGGGCCGACGCCGGCCAGCGGCCGGGAATCAGCTGATTTTCTTTTTTATCTTGACATTTACTAAGCACTTGGTTTTCATTTTCTGGGAAGAAAGGATTATTGGCAAATGGAACCACCCTGGTGTCTGGATAAGGGATGTTTCTAGGATCCCCCAGAGGGGAGTAAACTTACTGTCAATTTCTTCCTCCACCTCCTCCTCTCCCCTTCGGTTCCCCCATCCCTTGGATATCATGATTTTTAAATTCTCTACATTTTAATGTTTGTAGGTCTTCTTAACCTGGAAGAGAACAGCTCCTGTGCTGCTCTGGGCAGCTCCAGGGCCCTGCTCCCTCTGCCAGAGCTAAGCCCCTAAGAAGAGTCTCTTTCAGGCCCACAGGAGCATGTTTTGACAGTTTCCTATTGAAGTGAGGCCACCAGCCAGCCGTGCATGTCCGCACTGTGGTGGTCCCAGGGCATTCTGGACAATCCCTTTGAAAGAATAGGGTTGAGAAGCTTCTCAGGACAGAAGCAGCTGATTTCCATCCTAGGGGCTTTATCTCACAAAGGACATTTGATAGCAGAGAAAAAAATGGAGTCTGTGGAAGCTTTGCTCCTATTTCAAATTGGGTCGACTCTGGAAGAAATGGAATATGTTTGCATTTTCCCAATAGACAGTTGCTTTCAGGGCTGAAATCCCCAAAGGAGAAGTAAGCTCACATATCATATGTGTAATGTCAGGGCTGTTACCGCAAGACATCCAATGAGCACAGGTACACAGTTGGCAGTCAATAAAGGCTTAAAGAATCCATGAAAATACTCAAAGTTGTCATTGATATTTAGAAAGCAGTGATTATTAATAGATAGAAATCTATACTCCCTTCAGTAATCGAAGCGATATAAAGGTCTTATCCCCCTCTGATCACATCACCACAGGGAAACTTAAGGTATTTTGTTCTGGGGACAAAGTGCATTGTGGACAGGACGTCCTGTGTGTATATGTGTACATAGAAAATGCACCCCTGGCCCCTGGGTCCTGTAAGACCTCTGACTGTATCTCACATATTCAGGGAGGTTTTGCAACAAAATGCTCCCATGGAATGACATAGAAAACTTCTAATACGGTTTTAGATGATAAAGGCTTTTCTTCTGTTGACTATATTCATATGTACAAATAACAAGTTCTGAGGGAAAAAGAGTAGTGAAAGTGAAAACATTTAAGAAAAGCACGAAGTGTGTACACAATAAGACATTTTTCCTCTCCCCATGTCAGATTGTTCTGCGGCCCCCCCATAACCCCATGTATGGTGTCAAACTCTGGGCGTGGTTGAACTAACAGCCCCGTAGGTCACCAGTATGAGAGAGTGTGTGAGTCCAGGTTGTGTGAAGTGAATTATTCTGCCCACGGTGGCCATGCACAACCACCCAGGACAAAGCCCCCTCCTCTCTGCAGAGGTGGAAACCAGGGGACAGGAGTCAGGGCTGGGCTGAGGAAAAGTCAGGGCGGTTTCCATGAGGGATCTGGGCTCAGTGACATGTGCAGAGGGGCTGTCTGTCCATTTCCCTTCGTTTCTGTTGAAATGATTCCTTGGGGGTTTCTTTGGTTGATAAGTGAATCTCATCACTCACGGAGCTTTTTCATATTAGAGTGTTATGACCATGGACCTTGAAGCCAGGCAGATCCGGGATTTCCTTCCCATTTCTCTGTTGACGTTGCACATATCTTTCCCCAGCCACTCTGGACTCCTCCTCCTGAGTGAGAGCGTCTTCATCTGCAGGATGGGAGCCACGGTGCCACCTTGCTGGATTACAATGTGGAACTGTTTATGCAGGGAGAACGTGGCATACAACAGAGCTTACTACATAGGAAGGGTAACCAAAGTTGTGTGAGTGTATCAGCGGATTCCACGCCCTTAATATTTCTCTAAAGAAAGTGCATTCTTCTGGACTAAACATTAAGAGGTCATAACATGCCAGAAATGTGCTTATTTGAAAAAATTCCAAAGCTTTGCTACAGACTTAAAATAAGGTTTTAGTTCTGCCACTAATTAGTTATGGAAGGTCTAGCCACAAGTTTGGAAACTCATCCTAGAAAAAGCGCCACGTACTTCATTGCTGAATATTACTATGATCACCTTCAAAGTCTCCCCTTGGGGAGCTATTGCTCTGACACCAGCATCTAGGCCCATCCTTCAAAAAACTTTTGGAACTCTTTCTCTGGAACGGCCATGAGAGCCATCGTCATATGACCATTGATGACCTGAATGTCATCAAATGTCCTTCTTTCAGCATTTCCTTTATCTTCAGGTAAAGAAAAATGTACCTGGGGACCAGATCAGGTCAGTAGGAAAAGTGATCCAATTCAGTTATTTGGGTGCTCGCTATAAACTTCCTCACAGACAGTGCTGTGCGAGCTGGTGCCTTGCCGCGATGCAAGAGCCACAGTTGTTGGCCAAGATCTTCAGGGAAGATTTTCTTAATGTTTTCTCTATCAACGTTTACTTGGTCTGTATGCTTCTCACGGTCAGATGACAATTTCGACTTATACTTCCACAAATATTTGCAATGTTTTTGCCAGTTCTGTGCCTTACTGGCTGTCCTGAGCTCTCTTCATCAGTGATTCTTTCTCTACCCTCAGGAAACATTTTATCCATTTGTGCACAGCCATCTTCTTCATGATGTTATTCCCATAAACTTTGACAAACATGTCCCTGATTTCACTTCCACTCTTGCCAAGTTTAACAAGAAACTTAATGTTTGTTCATTGCTCTAACTCAAGCTCTGACATTCTGATGAAGGCACACAAAGCTACACAAGAGAAATAATGAACACCATTCAGCAGTTCACTGCCACACATGGACACAAACACAATTGTCCGTCAGACACTGATACTCCAAGGTTAGGAACCTTACTGAGTTGTTCTTACACTGCTGCCAAGGTAAGCACACAGTGGAAAATTCACAAACTTATTTGTCAAAACTCCTGTCATATAATTTTAGACCACTAATGTCACCTCCCTGAGTTTCAGTTGTAAATAGAGTTACTTAATAAATAACTTTATTTTTCTTACCATAAATAATCCTAAGAAGGCAGGGAGATATGGAAGCTGCCTCTGTGATGCCCCTGTCCTGCAGAGAGGTTTGGATCAGCATCTCTGCCCCCCTCTGGGCCCCTCCAGACATACTTCTCATCCAAGGAGGCATTGTCCCTTCTCCTGTCCCTGGTTCCTGTGGTCTGGAGTCCAGCCAGGCATGTGTCATTGTGACCCTGGATGCAACACGGCCAAGTCCCAGACGTCCTCACAGCGGGTCTGAGTTCAGCACCTCCCCACGATGCAGCCCCAGACTCGGGGTCCCAGTCCGAAGCTGGACGCTTGTCCCTTCTCTCTGCTCATCTCCTGGAAGTTGCACACCTTCTTTTCCAGCTCAGGCTCTGGAATCAGTTCTGTTCAGTGCACACCCTGGCTCTGCCACAAATTCACTCTACAAAGTCATTTCCCTCCTGGCCCCAAATATTCCTCTCCCTAAAACCAGAGAGCAGACCCCAAGGCCTCCCAGGTTCCTCCCACTGCTGCATGACCGTATTTGGAATCAGAGCATGTGAGGCCACCCCCTCAGGCGGCAGGAGAGGGTGGCAGAGAGCTCTTCTGGGGGGTAGGGTGTGGGCACAAGGACAAGGCCCCCACAGGTAGGGTAAGGGTCCAGCCCCTGCTTATGAGGGTCTTGGACCTGCAATCAGGGGGGACAGAAAGAAGCTTCAGCTTTATGAGTGGAGGGTACACATGGTCAGTGTAGACGGGGGACAGGGAATGCAGCTGACCCGGGCTGTGTCCCAGGAATAATCAGGGATAGCCCTGTGGGCAGCAGCTGAGGCCTGTCCCTGAGAGCCACTCCAGCTGCACAGGTGCCACAGAAGGGCCTATTGGCCTGACAGTCAGCTCCACAGAGCCATTTGTCCACAGGGAAATAATAGCTCCAGCCCCATTGCTTTGGGCTGCAGGGAGGACAATGCCCCACCGTGAAAAGAGTTAAAAAGCTTCTGGGCAAGGGGACAAGCAGGCCCACACGGGGCAATTCAAGACCTCAGGATGCCGTGAGAGTGTTCTTTGATTAAGCCTCTTCTCCAGCTCCTCCCGCAGGATGCACCTGCTGCCATCTGCCATCCGGAGCGGCGAGCGCCAGAGCGACTTCACACTGTGACCGTCAGAGCTCTGCTGGGACCCAGGGTGATTTTTCAAGAGAGGCAGCTTCAGCCAGGCTCACTCGCTCTTTCTCTTTCTCTCCTGCTGTACAAAACCACGTTAATGAGTGTGTGAGCCAAGCAATAGCTGTTGTCAAAGGAAGAAGCATGGCAGTGCACTGCCTGGCACCAGGCACAGAGAGAGAGGCCCCTTCCTCTCCTGTCTCCCTTTACACACAGCACTGTTTCTGTGACTATAAGCCCAGGCGCACAGAATCGCCCTCTACCACAGCAGCATGTAATCAGCAAGCAGGCCTGGGTTATTCTCTGAACAGCTCAGGGCTGTGTGGTGTAATTGTGGGGGTGGGTATTTGAGACAGTTTGGGGCTTATTCCATCCAGCAATCTGGGCTTCCTGTGCAGGCATGAACCGCGTCCTGCCCACCCTCCTGGAAATTGTGCTTTTGGCAGAATTGCACTGGGCATTGCCGCTGTGCCTTCCCCCTCCTCTCCTCACAGATTTGGCTGGGTGTTTGGACTGGATGTGCAGTGTCCCCCCACCCCTGTACACCTGCTGTCTCCAAAACTTCAGGAGACTGCTGTGAACCACCCTGACCCAGGGGCCTCTGGGGCCAGCCGCAGCTCCAACTACCCAGACAAGGGTCGGGGTTAGGATTAGGGTGAGGGTTAAGGTCCCTGACAACCTGGGACCAATCCCTATATATGCCTGTGCCCTATTGGAGCCCTGACCCATGTTATGACTCTGAAAGTCAAGGTCATTACTGATTTGTGCAGGAGTATAAAGAATGTAAAAGTCAGAGATCCTTGTATGGAATACTTCTCTTTATTTTTTATTCTACTTCATTTTCTTTTATTTTTTATTTTCTTTTATTTATTTTTTTAGGGGGTGGGGAAAAAGAGGTTTTACTTTTTTACAAAAATAGCACCAATAGAAAGCCAAGCCGCAGTTGATGTGGGCATGTTGTGTGGGTGTTGGCAGTGCTGCCCTCGCTATGCACTTAAGGGACACTGCATGCTCACAGGACAGTGGCACAACCCCAGGAGAAGGATACAGCTGGGATGTGTCTCTGGAAAGCTGACTCGTGACCTGAGAAGCTACAATCTGCAGTATAAAGTGGTTCTCCCCTGCCAAATAAATGCCCCTGGTGTGTCCCCTCTGCGACACCTGCTCCACCAAGCCTGGCCTCTGTCCACATCCTCTCCCCCAAGCTGCGCCCATCTGCCAGGCACACCTCCTGTCACACACATGCTCTCTGGTTCCACCTCGTACCTCTGTCCCCTCACGTGGTCCTTGACGTCACCTTTCACTATAAGCTGTCATTGCTTTCTCTGGAGCTCTATGGATGCCCCTGTGTACAGATTATTTGATTTTTCCATTATCAGCCCAAAGCTCGCTGGGTCTATTTTGCTGAGAGGGCACTTTCATTATCTGGTTTTAATTATTCAGATAAAAGACTCCCAGGCCCAGATTTATCTATCACTGCTGCCTAAAGAAAAATGGAGACTTAGCAACAAAATTATGACTCAATTGAAAGTATTCAGAGAAAAATGCAGTTGGAAAAGTCTGTTGATTTTTAACATTCCAAATTGCTTGTCAAGAGTTACGGTCCTTTGTTAACTTTTATTTATTTATTTTTGTTATTATTATTTTTTTTTTATAGACTATCATTTATTTTTTCAATTGTTGAAAACTTGTGACTTTCAGGGGGTGAATAAAAAAAAAAAAAAAGAAATACTGAATAAAGTCCCCAGACTCACACTGTGTGCAGCTGAGCTCAAGGGCAGATGATATGTACAGGGTCTGCAAGCTCAGGGTTGCAAAAAGAAACCACTGTGAACTGCATATAGGGTGAGTTGTGAGCTTAAGCCTGAATACACGTTTGTTAACTTTTAGAGAGTGTGAGCTGGTCATTCCCTCTCCCTTTCAGGTGCCTGCCATCTCCCCAAGTGGAATGTGACCTGGAGGCCTGGTAAACAAACTAACTAACCAAGAAACAAAAGGAGACGGGACAAGAAAGCTCTGGCTTTAAAAAGGCACATGTCTGTACTTCCCAGAGCAATCTACTGATCCAACGCCATCCCTATTAAAATACCAACATCCTATTTTCAAGGCTTGCAAAAAATGATTCTGCGTTTTGTATGGAACCAGAAAAAAAACCCGTATAGCTCAGGCAGTTCTTAGTAATAAAAACAAAGCCAGGCTATTACCATACCAGATTTTAGGCTGTATTACAAGACCATAGTGGTCAAGATAGCAAGGTACTGGCACAAAAATAGAGACATAGATGTTTGGAATCAAATAGAAACCCAGGAAATGAAATCAACAACTTACAGCCACCTAATCTTCGATAAACCTAACAAGAGCATCCACGGGGAGAAAGATTCCCTATTCAATAAATGGTACTGGGAGAATTGGATATCCACTTGTAAAAGACTGAAACTGGACCCATACCTTTCTCCACTCACAAAAATTGATTCAAGATGGATAAAGGACTTAAATTTAAGGCAGGAAATAATAAAAATCCTCAAAGAAAGAATAGGAAAAATGCTGGAAGATATGGGCCTGGGGAAAGACTTTATGAGGAAGACTGCCATGGCAATAGCAACAACAAAAATAAACAAATGGGATTTAATTAAACTGAAAAGCTTCTGTATAGCCAAGGAGACAACAACCAAAGCAAATAGACAACCTACCCAATGGAAAAGGATATTTGCATATTCTGAATCTGACAAACCCTTAATAACAAGGACCTATACAGAACTTCAATTAATTCACAAGAAAAAAACCAACAATCCCATACAGCAATGGGGAAGAGAGATGAAGAGAATCTTCTCCAAAGACGACAGATGAATGGTGAGCAATCATATAAAATAATGCTCATCATCCCTAATTATTAGAGAAATACAGATTAAAACCATCCTGAGATATCACCTAATCCCAACGAGAATGGCCTATATCACAAAAACTCAAAACTGCAGATGCTGGCGTGGATGTGGAGAGAAAGGAACACTTTCACACTGCTGGTGGGACTGCAAACTAATACAATCTTTTTGGAAGGAAGTATGGAGAAACCTCAAAGAACTCAACCTAGACCTCCCGTTTGATCCTACAATCCCATTACTGGGCATCTATCCAGAAGGAAAAACCCCTTTTATTATAAAGACACTTGTTCTAGGCTGTTTATCGCAGCCCAATTTACAATTGCCAAAATGTGAAAACAACCTAAATGTCCTTCAACCCAGGAATGGATCAGTAAGCTGTGGTATATGTATACCATGTTTATTCAGCCATTTAAAAAAAAAGGATATTTTTCATCATTTGTACTAACCTGGATGAAGGTGGAACACATTATTCTTAGTGAAGCATCACAGGAGTGGAGAAGTATAAATTCTACATATTCAATTTTGATTTGAAGACAATTAATGACAATTAATGACATGGTGGGGCATGGGGGAAGGGGAGAGCAGACAGAGAAGGAGGGAAGGGCTGAGGGAAAGGAAAAGAAGAAAAAAAAAAAAAGAACAAGAAAATGGTGACTAATTTTCACATAAATTGGTTTTAATTTTGACCAAAGTATATTACATAAACATTAATTCTTAACTCAGCATGTTAATATGTTGTTTAGGATATTGTATCCTCATTTATAAGTGACATATGTTTGTAATTTCTCCCTTATAATGATATATTTTCTCCAATTTTAATATCAGGTGTACCCAGATCAAGTAGAATGATTTTGATGTATTTCTTCTTTTTCTATTGTCTATAATATTTAGCATGATCTGTTTTTTAAAATTATCTTTTACTTTTTATTTATAAATATTAGTTGTCTATTTTTTGAGACTTAAAAAAAATAAGTTAACAGATGACTCTATACTGAATCTCAGAGTCAAAGCATTTTATAAAAAATAGACATACTCTTATTTGACAATGTGAATGTTACTATCTTTGCATTATTTTTATTATTATTGCTTAATATTTCAATGTAGCAATTGTCTGATTCCTTTTCTGAATATATTTATGTTTGTTCATTCTTTACGAGGTTTTTGTTTCTAGTTCTTATCTTAAACATTGTTATTGTTATTAAATTTCAAGTCTTTTTAATTTTGTGAAGGCAAAAAAATGGAAACCTAATTAACACATGTATATGTAAAAATAATTTACAAAGGCACATGACATCTTGTAAAACAGAGGAGATGGGTAGACACATTTGGGTGGGGACTATTGACGCTTGGTAAGAGGTCTGCTCAAGTGCATGATGGAACAAGTTTGGAAAGAGGAATTTAATTCCAAAAATGAAACAGACACATCTGTACATGCGTGTATATACAAGGCACATGTACCCACAGATCCACTTACAGCCTAATGCACACACAACCGGGTTAGTGGGGAGCCAGGGAAAAGGTCGGCTTCTGGATGACTTGTGGCTCTTTTTCTGCTCTGCCCCAAGCCTAGTCTCACTACATGTCACTGGTCTGGGCAACACATAGAGGCTGGAAGGTGCCAGACCGTAACCCGTCCCTGCCCTGTCCCAGGGCTGACTAGCGGCTACGGGGGTGGGCACCACATGTCCAGGGACGCACGGCCTCACTTCCTCTCTCTCTTCTCTGTGTGTGCCTTCTTAGAGTGGCTTTTTATCACATTTGCTATGCATCCACTTCTTAAGACCTGCCATTTTCACAACTTCTTCAGTTCCCTTTCCTCCGCTGACTCTGTAGGTTTTCCTCAATGTTTTCACCCTTCAGAGTTCCCCAGAGAATCAAAAGCAAGGGTATGTACAGGAGATGTAGAAAAAGATTCTCCATCTGTGAGCTGCAGGCCTGGAACAGCTGGCGACAACTTCCAGTCCCAACACGAAGGCTTCAGAACCAGGGGCACTGACATCCAAGGGCAGGTCATGTGCAGAGCAAATTCAGCCCTCCACTGCCTTTTTCTTTCAGCCCTAACAGGCTGGATGATGGCCACCTGCCTTGGGGAGGGGATATTCCTTTCCTCAGTCTACCCATTCCAGTGCCAACCTCTTCTGGAAACACCTTCACAGGCACACACAGAAAGTGTCTTACCAGTTACTTGGGCATCCCCAGGCCCAGTCAAGATGATACATCATCTTAGCTATCACAACCCTAAAGACTTTAATTTCCAGTTGCATGCGATCAGTGGGAGACATTCATACCCAGCTCGCACCTGCCTGTTGAATCCTGGACACAGTTTCCAAGCTTGCTGGTCAGCCCTGCCCCGTTCTGCAGGCACCGTGACCTCCGCCCAGTAGATGCAGCACCTTCTCTGTCCTCCTCACCTACCCTTCACAGTCTGCACTGTTAGTGGGAATCCAAACTAGTACCACCTTTATGGAAAGTGGCGTGAAAACACCTCAAAAAACCTAAAGTAGACCGATCATTTGATCCTACAATCCCAGCTTGGCATATAACCAAGGGAAAAAGCATCATTTTGTAAAAAGGACACCAGTACACAGATATTTATGACAGCACAATTCATAATTGCAAAGATGTAGAAATAACCCCGGTGCCCACCAATTGATGAATGGACCACAGATACTTCAGTGCATTCTACTTTTATGTCTGGGTACTACTCAGCCATAAAAAATAAATGGCGATCTGATATGTTTGGTGACAGTCTGTTTGGAAGTGGAAACCATTCTCCTACGTGAAACATCACAAAAATGGAGAAACAAACACACGCTCAACACCAAGGTGGAACTAAATCGATCAACACTTAAATGCACTTACAGAAATAAATCTCAGTGAAAATCAAGCTGGGGGAGGAAGGTGCAGAGGGTTAAATCCACACCTGCTGGGTACAGTGCACACTTTCTGGAGGAAGGGCACACTTATCACCTTGACTCAAGCTATACAAAAACAAAATATGCAAACAAAACCTGTGTACCCCTAATATTCTGAATTTTAAAAATATAAAAAGTCACTGGGAAAGAAGAATTGGCTTTGGATTTAGACAGTAAGGTTCGGACCCTGCTTTTGACATATACGAGCAATAGAACTTTGAAGGAATTGGTCAATTTTATTCTGCCCCTTGGTTTTTCTCTCTTAGAAAATAGCATAAAATAAAACATAACCTACCACAAGGGGCTTTTGCCAGAGTTAAATGAAATCAATTGAATTAATTCATTGAATCATTAAATACAAGTAGCTATCCTATCATACTACGTTGTTCTTTGTATAAATGGAGGAGTGCTTTTTTCACAGGATAGAGCGAATATTTTATAAAATATTTTTTAAAAAACATAGTGAAATGTAAAGAAAAAATTATAAGCATTGGGAAACTAGGTGGTTGGTTTTTATCAGTTTGAGAAATACGTGTTGTTAAGGTATTTGTATCATTGGAAGCATTACAGGGATCCCTACAGGAAATAATTCTAACAAAAATTATTTTTTATTTCAACTTCCGCAGTGTGGGAGACCAGGTATTCTGAAAATGTTGCCTCTAAAACTTCTTAAAAATTCTGGATACACAACTACAGATGTTATCTAAAAGCTTGGCTGAGTTCACAGAAGAGGAAGGAGGCTGTAGCAGCCGGGATGAAGAGCAAAGTGCTGGCCGACATGGGGCCGACGGGAATGCTGATGACAGGAATGCTTTGCCAATTAGTGCACCAAGGGGCCTGGGTGTAATGACCACAGAGGATGGAATGAGAGTCCTCAAGTCCATAAGTCAGAAATCAAGACTTACTCCCCTCTCCTTCTGCAGCTATGGAATAAAGCCAGCCCTCCTTGAAGGAGGAAATCTGCCCTCCCGCTCGGGGGTGGGTGACAAGGATCCCAGGCTATGTCTACCTGGGCAGTGCTTACATTAAATGAGGAGAATGGGCACATCTCTGGATGTTTGTAGTCATGGATCTGACTCATCGGGGGTCAGGGCTGGGATAGAGAGAGCCGGGGAGGCACATCCCAGATCGCCAGGAAGAGCCAAATGTAAAAATCACGCTTGAAAAGTTAGCTCCACCCAGGAAGAGTCTGGCACCCCCTCAGACCCAAACCTCTGTGAAACAAGCATGTCTGAAATGTTTAAAGACATTAAAAATAAAGAAAATGAAAATGAATTAGTTTGAAATGACATAGAATGGTTAAAAAATTCTAGATTTTTTTTTTTTTGGGGGGGGGGAGAAAAAGGAACTCCTGAAAACAAAAAACGTAATCATAGAAATTAAGATAATTCTAATGGAGTGAGCAGTGTCTACGCCACACACATGAGAAAAGAATTAATGAATGTCAAGTAGATTGAAATAATTTATCCCCAGAAAAAAGAGATAAAGAGACATGACCTCACAGGTTACGTGCTAGAGGTAACCTACCTTGAACTGGAGAACAGAAGAAATAAAATTTTGAAAAATGGAGGAGAGGACATAATTTTAGAAATAATGAATATTTTTTTCCATTGTATATGAAAGACTATTCTGGAACGTCAATAAGTCCTAAGAAGGATAAACGCGCACCTGATCTCACTGCAGTGAAGTTGCATGTTACCAGAGTCCAAGAGACGATTTAAAAGAAACCAGGGAGAAAACAAAGGTCACCTACAAAGAAAAAACTCATCTGCTAGTCCACTTCCCAGCAGGGATCAGGAAGGCTGGGGATGGGAAGGAAAAAAACAGCTGGGTCACCAAAGTTAAACCAAAGTTCAGGCTGAAAGACACCCCCATGGCCAGGCAAGCCTCCCTGCTTGGTTGCAGAGTTCACAGGTTGGTTAGCTGTGAAGTGGAAGGAGATTCTGCCTTTACCCTGAGGCAAATGGACCCTGCCCTTACAAACCAGCAATGAGTGCCTGAAAGAGGCCTTTCCGATTTCCTGTGTGAGCGCATCCTGCCAGTTACCCCGGTCTCACTGTCGGCCACAGTAGCACCTGGGCTGCCACCGGCCACTGGACCTCAGAAGTGGCTTCCCATGTGGTTAAGTCCACATTGAACCTGAGTCCTTCTCTGCAATGTCTCTGTCCCCTTCCTGGGGGGAAATATCTGTGCCTGGTTGAATCTTTGTATAGAGCAATGTAGAATAACAGAAGAAATTTATGAGGATGGCAAATGGATATGTTTTCATATCCCCTGAAACCTCGTTCCTTTCCAGCCTGTTACTTTCAAGGCTGAGCCATGGGGGTTGTTGCCCTGTAGCAGGAGGAGCAGGCACTCAGGCAGAAGGTGTCCCAATGGACTCTGGATTTTAAAGGTGGATTTTCTCAATTGAAATCCAGGCTTTACAGAGAGAGAAGAATTAAAATAATTTAAATCACTCCTTCTGAATATCAAGGCTTAAGTCTTACAGATTCAGTCAAGACCAGAGCATTCCTGTTGGCCATGTGAGACCCTGGCAGGTGGAGGGCATAGGGTGCAGAGTGGTGGTGGGGACGACAAGTATTCGGGGGGCTGGTGTCATGTAGCTCCGCTGGTAGCTGCTTATTGTCACTGCTTTAAAATTACGACCTCAGAGCCATGCTTGGATCACCTGGCAGTGAAGAGCACCCTTTCTCCACTCTCATAGCTGTGTTTTATTAAGCTTTCTTTGCACTTATGCCTTATGTTACCTGCCTGTTTGTTGATGTGGTTATTATTATCTCTCTCCCTGGAACACCGGATTTTCACTGTTATCTCCCCAGAGCCTGGACGCAGCAGACCATAATGTTTATTCCATCAGTGAATGAGAGGGAAGCTGAAATTCATGGCTGTTTAGCTCTCCTGCTTCCTCCAGGAGTCCAGCAGATCACCTTACTGAGAGCTTCCCGCCCCAGCATGGGGAAACCACATGGCAGAAGATTTTAGGTGGCTCTCCCCGCAGGAAGGCAGCTGCGTAAGAGACCAAGTGTAAGGCACACAGGACAAACCTGGATCGCCCAGGGCAGGCAGCCATCAGCTCTCCCTCACAAAGCCTGGGAACCTGACCCTGAACCGTGGAGCTTCCGTTTTCTGCCGTCCTGTGAACGCTCTCAGAATCAGAAACATCATTATGTGGAAAGGAATTCCCCAGGGTGCCTAAACACCCTTTTCCTCCTTTAACGAGTAAAGACATATATATTTTGCATGAATATAGAGGAATAAATAATAAATTATAAATGGAATAGAAGTTATGATATGCTGATGTGATGTCAGTACTGATTTTTAGGGTCCCTGGAGCAAGCCCATCTAGAAATGTACATTCTTTTCTTTATTCCGAAATAGTCACAATTCTTTGTTAATCTAGTCCACTATACCCATCTAGGGACACTGCGACTGAAAATGTATTTAGAATTCTACGGGCATCACTCTCCCATTGCTTTTCAATTAGAAACCCCATTCGTCTTGTGCATTTTATCTCTGGGAACATTTCCCCATGTGCTTTTAGAAGATAACACTGTTTTCAGGACTCTGAAGTTGCTGGTTTACTCTGTGGCACCTAACACCCCACAGGTGTATGTAATCTCACTGTAACAGAATGTTGTCATGTCTTATTGACTAATTAAGCTCCCTCATTCCAAATCTCAGCAGCTGAAAGTTTAAGTGTTAAAGGGCGGGCCGGTGGCTCCAAAGGGGGATGCTCGGGAAGGCTGCGCAGGCACCGGCTGGGTTTTACTTTTCTCTTCTGCTGTGTTATTTTCCCTCTGTCTTGCCAGGTGCTGCCTGGTTAAAGTTGCCAGTAGGCTCCGCACGGAGCAAAGTATATTGTCCAAACAAGGAACTAGATCACGTGTGATAAAAGATTGCAATTTTTTTTTTTCCCTTTGGTTTGCTGTCACATTGAGAAAGTACAAAATTCTATTAATACTATCCATTTATTTGCTTATTCACACAGTAAACACCAAGTGTTTACTATGTCTCAAACACTATAAAAAATACCAGAGCTAAAAAGATCCAGAAAATAAGAGGTTTGCCCTCAAAATTCACAGTCTAGTGGGGATGGACGGCACGTGGATGGTGACAGGACCGTGTAGTGAGGGCTGAGAGCAAGAGGTCTGTTTAGGAGCCCTGAGAGTTCTGAGGAAAAGGGATCCCTGCGTCCTGGAGGGAGGAGTCGATTTCAGGGAAAGAAGCTTTGAACAGTGTAAGGACCAGCTGGAAGAATGCTGAGAACTGGAGCGGGAGAGAAGCGGAACTCAGATTATGAAGGACTTCCAGCTTGACAGCTTGGGTTTTACAGAAGGTCTGCAGCTGCTGAAAAGATTCTCCTTGGGAAGTTCCAAGAGGACCTTTGGCTACAGTGGACCTTGACGGCTGCACTCAAGGATGATCTTAATGGGGGAGAAAAGTGGGATCAGAAAAACTGAGGAAATTCTCAAAGGAATAGAAAAAAGACAGTGATAAAACATGCCAACGCTGTGGGTGTGGATCCTCAAGTTATTTAAGAAGGTGGTAAACGGGGCTTAACTGGAGACAGGAGGGTTTGGGCTACCTTGTGTGGAAAGGATGCTGTTTGTCAAACCAGGGATGTGTATTTAGGGATGACATCATGATTTCAGTGGGAGTCTATTTCAGTTTGAGATACCAAGGAGACATTTGAGGGAAAATGTGAGGCAGTTAATTATGCTCTGTACCTGAAGCTCAAGACAAAGGTCTGGGATGGACTGAAAGTTTGTAAGTCAGAGACTTTCCAACAGTTAAAAGCCAAGCCTACATGCAGTGAGCATGTAAGAAAGGTAACTATAAAATACTAAAAGGTAATAACATTTAGGGAGAATGAGAAGAAGAAAACCAGGAAGGTAGGTGGGAGCAAGTAATCAGAGAGGTCTGAGCAATCCAGAGACCAGCAGGTTGCAGAGGCGGACCCAGAAGGGGCTGTCCTGGAGAGGATGGTTATAAGGTCCCAGGGGCCATGGACCCAGGAGGGGCTGTCCTGGAGAGGATGGTTACATGGACCCAGGAGGGGCTGTCCTGGAGAGGATGGTCACTAGGCTCCCAGGGGCCGCAGACCCAGGAGGGGCTGTCCTGGAGAGGATGGTTACAAGGTCCCAGGGGCC